>JBBPBX010035671.1:0-31922 GCA_038048925.1 Garcialebias charrua
TTAAGCTCTAATGTAGTGGAAAAACATCATTATAAACAGCAGCACGAACATGAGTCTGTATGAGCAGATGGTCACAAATGAACATAGCAACAAGAAAACAGATCAGCATCAGCATGATGTGATATTTTGCAGTGATTATTCTTATTATTTATTTATTCATGAGTCTAACAGCCTCAGGGTAGAAGCTGTTCCTCAGTCTAGTGGTTCTACATTTGATGCTCCTCAACCTCCGTCCTGAGGGGAGTGGGGCAAAGAGTGAGTGTGCTGGGTGAGTGAGGTCTTTCATGATGCAGGTGGCTCTTTTCCTGCATCTGGAGGTGTAAATGTCTGTGATGGTGGGGAGACTGACTCCAACAGACTTCTGTGCAGCCTTCACCACTCTCTGTAGAGCTTTCCTCTCTTCAACTGTGCAGCCTCCATGCCACACGTTGATGCTGGAGCACAGGATGCTCTCCACTGCACACCTGTAGAAGGAGGTGAGGACTGGGCTGCTCAGACCAGCTCGTCTCAGCCGTCTGAGGAAGTAGAGTCTCTGATGACCTTTCTTGATCAGGCTGGTGGTGTTGTTGCTCCAGCTGAGGTTATCATTCATGTGTACACCCAAGTATTTGTAGCTGGAGACCACCTCCACCGCAGATCCACCTATGTTCAGTGGGGCGTGGGTGTGTTTGTTCCTTCTGAAGTCCACAATCATCTCCTTTGTCTTCTTCACATTCATGTGAAGATTATTCTCTTTGCACCAGCTCTCCAGGTGTTCCACCTCATATATACATACATATAAATATACATATATATATATATATATATATATATATATATATATATATATATATATATATATATATATATATATACTATTATATATATTATATATATATATATATATATATATATATATATATATATATATATGCTCCTTTCAGCAAATTTTTGAAAGTACAGAGCTATATCTTTCAATCTCTCTCTGGTGTGAGAAAGCAACTCTCTCAACTGAAGAAGCAATGCTGTTGGAATGTGGGGTTATTTGTGGGGGGATTATGTTAATGAAGATTGTCAGTGTGGGGGAGTGATCTTTTGTTTTGTCCTACTGGAGTTGATATGTTGGAGAATATTCTCAGGAAGGAATGTTTACTATTCAAACCCACAAACAAAGGCTGTGTCTCAATTCAGGGGCTGCATCCTCATGAGTGCGCATTTGTCGGCCGCATACGTCATTGCCCCGCGCGGAGGACTGTCCCAATTCGAAGACTCCTCCTCATGCGGCCGAGGAATGCAGCCTACTTCCTGCCGAAATCCAAGGATGCATCTGTGAATCCTTCAAGACGGAGGCTATCCCAGAATTCGTAGCGCCAGCAGAGATTTCGCGGGGGGGTGGGACTTTCTGCGTGCAGGGGCAGGACTGCTGTGTGCTGTTGAGTCATCAGCTCGTTCAACCTCAGCGCAAGCTGAATCTCATTAAAATGTAACTACAGAAACGACTAAAAAAATATTTTTTAGCTGAATATATATTGGTGTTTCTGAGTTTACTGTTTGTTAAGAACTGATAACAAATCAGTTTATTTTACACGTGCGTAGCAAGGATTTTCTGAGGAGCGATCTGTTAAAACTCAGAGTGGACCTATAAATTGCAAGCTGCCCAGTAGGTCACTGCGTTAAGCATTCGGTTTGCATGCAGATCCCTTTTTCAAAAGCTGGTTCGAATCTCACTCGGTACGGTTAAAACTTATTTTATTTACGTTTGTCTTTTATTGGATAAAAAAAAGGAGTTTCACAAACTCCTTTTTTAAAATCTCAGTCCTCTAAAACTTATTTTACGTTTGTCTTTTATTGGATAAAAAAAAGGAGTTTCACAAACTCCTTTTTTAAAATCTCAGTCCTCTAAAACTTATTTTACGTTTGTCTTTTATTGGATAAAAAAAAGGAGTTTCACAAACTCCTTTTTTTAAATCTCAGTCCTCATATTTTTATCCAATAAAAGACAAACGTAAAATAAGTTTTAACCGTACCGAGTGAGATTCGAACCAGCTTTTGAAAAAGGGATCTGCATGCAAACCGAATGCTTAACGCAGTGACCTACTGGGCAGCTTGCAATTTATAGGTCCACTCTGAGTTTTAACAGATCGCCCCTCAGAAAATCCTTGCTACGTACGTGTAAAATAAACTGATTTGTAATCAGTTCTTAACAGTAAACTCAGAAACACTAATATATATATACAGTACATGTATTCAGCTAACTAATATATTTTAGCGGTGTCCCTTCTCTTCCACACACACCGAGCGCGCAGAACTTCCCACCCACTTCAAGAGAACGCCCCACCCACTTCAATGCCGGCAAACCTGAAGGCTAGACCGTCCCATTTCAGCAGTTTCGCTCAGCCCACCCGGTCTTGTGAGTGCGTGGCCTACTCGGCCCAGCTAGGCTGGGTCCTCATGAGGACGCAGCCCCTGAATTGAGACACAGCCATAGACCTCCAGCCCCAGGGGCCCAAACACCTAATGGAAGGTGAATACTTTAAAATTGTCATTTGACAAACTCACAGTAGTTATAATAGTAGTCTGAATTTCCTGGGTTTACCAGTGTTAAGAGGGCATATAGCAGCAAATGTCAGCAGGTGTCCAGTGGGGTACATGCTCACTCAACCCGCGGCCTAGCCACTTCCTGGGCCCTATTCAGAGTGGTTCCAGTAGCAGATATATGTGTAGCTGCTAACTGGGTATCATCAAACACGTTTGTGAAACACTACAGCTTAGATGTCACAGCATGTGACGTAACTCATGCTGTTCTCTCTTCCACAGAGTAATGAGCAGCTGGCGCCTGTAGTCTAAGGCATAAGTTCTCACAAGCATGCATTTCCAGAGAATTTCCAGGGCGTGATTGAATTACATTCCCATAGTCATATGTTACACTGGGTGGAAAAACTGATAAGGGAACTGAAGGTTATGCACCATAACCCATGTTCCCTGAAGGAAGGGAACGAGGTGCAACACATGTTTGCCCTTTCAATGCCCAAGCTCGGTGAAGTGCACTGGGAGGATAAAGGTGGGGCATCAGCCTCTTTTATGTAAAGAGGGTGGGGCCTCCTTGCTGACACCCACCTACCTTAAAAGGCGTAATTGTATTACTTCAGTTGAACCGCGCAAGGGCACAATTCCCATAGTCATATGTTGCACCTCGTTCCCTTCCTTCAGGGAACATGGGTTATGGTGCATAACCTTCAGTTCCCTTTCAGTTCGGTCTCTCGGTGCAACATACTTGCTATGGGAATTGCATCCCCGCGCGATTACCTGTAGGAATACAATCACGCCTTTTACGACAGGGGGCGTCACCCCGCGTCAGAGGTACCACCTTTCAGGTACTTAAGCGACTGACGTCCCTCCATCTTTCTCTTTTTTGCCCTTCACCTCGCTGAAACACCTGAACAGTGGTGGGCAACGCTAATTAAAAAATTAGTTCCACAATTTCTAAAACGCTTATTAATTTTTTTAGGTCCACAATTTCAAAAGCACAAATGTCTTGTGAAAATTAGGGGAAGCTAATCTAATCCGCTATTTATATATTTATATATTATATATATATATATTTATATATAGCCGGCAGCGTTATGCAAAATTTGCACTACACTGCCAACTGAAAAGTAACAAAAATGATCCTAAAAGGATGAAATTACAAAAATCAAAGGATTTATTTAATACTTTACGTACATATATTCTATTCGGCCACGAAATTAACAAAAAATAGAATGAACTTTTAATCCCTAAAACCACTTTTAAATCTCAAATACACGGGTGTGTCGCCACCGCATTTATACATAAAAATAACCCAAATACATAAAACTAACGACTCACCGTCGAATGGTCGACACAAAACACACAACAAAATCATCCGGCCACGCTAATTTGGCTTGAAACAGCGGGGTTCTCTGCGGATTTATCCAAGAAACCCAGCACAACCAACCAGCTGGACACAGAGTTAGCGTCTATAGGTAGTCAACAGATTTAATGAAAAGTAACTAAAATACATAAAAATAACGACTCACCGTCGAATGGTCAACACAAAACACACAATAAAATCATCCGGCCACGTTAATTTGGCTTGAAACAGCGGGGTTCTCTGCGGATTTATGAAGAGACCGAGCGCAGCCAGCTAGCCACAGAATTAGCCCCTGAGTTCACCTCTGACCCGGAAGATGTCAAGATGGAATAGTCCATTTTTAGTAGGGGGATAAAGAAATCAACCGTTTTTTTATTGCGTATTTAATGATCGTTTTCTTCGTAACTATAATTATTTTTACGTTAACACTAGGATGACTGAATTTTCAAGATCCTGAGGACAAACCCCCTCCTTCTCTTCAACCATTAGTAGGCCATTAACTGCCTTTTGTTATAAATATGCGTGCTCACAACTCAGACACCCCCACCACACCAGACTGCATTCCAATGTTTCCACCAGGTAAGTAAGTTGCACTTCCCCCCTTAGAGAGGCCCTGACCAATTCACACATAACAGACCCTGAAGTTATCTCACAGTTGAACATTTTGGGACATCCACTGAACGGAAAGCTTTGTCTGCTCCAGAACAAGTTTATGCATACAATTGTCTTATTCTGCTGTGCTGATTATCCTATAACCCTGATGTTCTGTCAAATAAATTATTTTGCTTACAAGTACTGTCTCTCTCCTTGTCCTTGGCACATGTATATACGGTGCGTTCTGACACATGCAGGTGGCCCATTGCTGTGTTCTACAACATGCTTGACCTATTGTTGTCCGTCACCTGACGGACCGACACAGGTCACATGACATGAAGTCAACTGACGGACCGACATAGGTCACATGACCTGAGGTCAACTAACGGACCAACACAGGTCACATGACCTGAGGTCAAGTGACGGACCAACACAGGTCACACGACATGAAGTCAACTGACAGACAGGTCACATGACATGAGGTCAACTGACGGACCGACACAGGTCACATGACCTGAAGTCAAGTGACGGACCGACACAGGTCACATGACCTGAGGTCATGTGATGGACCAACACAGGTCACATGACCTGAGGTCAACTGACACGACACAGGTCACATGACATGAAGTCAACTGACGGACCAACACAGGTCACATGACCTGAGGTCAACTGACAAAACGACACAGGTCACACAACTTGATGTCAATTGACGTACCGACATAGGTCACATGGCATGAGGTCAACTGATGGACCGACATAGGTCACATGACCTGAGGTAAAGTGACGGACCAACACAGGTCACATGACCTGAGGTCAACTGACAAAACGACACAGGTCACATGAGATGAAGTCAACTGACAGACCGACACAGGTCACATGACCTGAGGTCAACTGACACAACGACACTGGTCACACAGCATGAGGTCAACTGACGTACCAACACAGGTCACATGACCTAAGGTCAACTGACACAACGACACAGGTCACATGACCTGAGGTCTACTGACGGACCGACACAGGTCACATGACATGAAGTCAACTGACAGACCAACACAGATCACATGACCTGAGGTCAACTGACAAAACGACATAGGTCACACAACATGAGGTCAATTGACGTACCGACATAGGTCACATGGCATGAGGTCAACTGACGGACCAACACAGGTCACATGTCGTGAGGTCAACTAACGGACCAACACCGGTCACATGACCTGAGGTCAAGTGACGGACCAACACAGGTCACACGACATGAAGTCAACTGACAGACAGGTCACATGACATGAGGTCAACTGATGGACCGACACAGGTCACATGACCTGAAGTCAAGTGACGGACCAACATTGGTCACATGACCTGAGGTCAACTGACAAAATGACACAGGTCACATGACATGAAGTCAACTGACGGACCGACACTCGTCACACGACATGAGGTCAACTGACGGACCGACACAGGTCACATGACCTGAGATCAACTGATGGATCGACACAGGTCACATGACCTAAGGTCAACTGACGGACCGACACAGGTCACATGACATGAGGTCAACTAACGGACCAACACAGGTCACATGACCTGAGGTCAAGTGACAGACCAACATAGGTCACACGACATTAAGTCAACTGACAGACAGGTCACATGACATGAGGTCAACTGACGGACCGACACAGGTCACATGACCTGAAGTCAAGTGACGGACCAACACAGGTCACATGACCTGAGGTCAACTGACAAAATGACACAGGTCACACGACATGAAGTCAACTGACGGACCGACACTGGTCACATGACCTGAGGTCAACTGATGGACCGACATAGGTCACATGACCTGAGGTCAACTGACGGACCGACACAGGTCACATGACCTGAGGTCAAGTGACGGACCAACACTGGTCACATGACCTGAGGTCAACTGATGGACCGACATAGGTCATATGACCTGAGGTCAACTGACGGACCGACACAGGTCACATGACCTGAGGTCAAGTGACGGACCAACACTGGTCACATGACCTGAGGTCAACTGACAAAACAACACAGGTCACACGACATGAAGTCAACTGACGGACCAACTCAGGTCACATGACCTGAGGTAAACTGACGGACCAACACAGGTCACATGACCTGAGGTCAACTGACATACCGGTATAATGGACCAGATTGCACATTTATATACGGTGCGGCCCATTGCCGTGTTCTACAACATGCTTGACCTGGCAGCGATAAATGCTTATGTGTTATACAAGGCTTGCACTGGGTCCAAGGATTTTGGACTGAGGGGTAGGGGGTGGGGGGGTGTAGGTGTAGAATTAATGGGTCATTAGCAGGGTCATTAGCATGTGAATCGACATTATATAGCCCACTGAAAGGGACCGGGGGATTTGGAAGCCAAGTTCCCTTGCGCAAAAAAGCGCAGCCTTAGTCAAATTAGTGTTAAATGTACATTAACAAGCAGGATCAATGTTAGTGATGTAGGTGACTGGCCGGGGCGCGGCGGGGCCGGGGCCCCATGCTGATGGGATCCCCAGGCAACGGCATCATTTACCTACATGGTAGATCCGAGTCTGTTCTCCGCTCTGCCCCCCCTCCCCCCTCCAACCCTTCCTCCTCTCTGCTCTTTATGGTGGGGAAAAAGGTAAAACAAGCAGCATAAGAGCTTGTAAATAAGTTTATTGGTTTTTACTGATAGATAATTAGTTATTAGCGGTACTGCATTTTAAATAAAAATAGCACAAATCCGCTTATGAATTATAAAAGTTAGTCAATCCACAAAAACGCTGACAAAAAGTTTAGGTCCACTGTAAGCGGATTAGCGCTTTAGCTCTCCCAAGCGGTCTTGCGCCCACCTTTGCACCTGAACATCGTGGGACCTCTCTGTTTTCGCGTCGCTTGATTGAGGTGAGCTAGCTCCCTACACTAAGCGTACAGAGATAATTTTCCTGCGTACTGCTGGATTGGCAAAAGCTAGTCCAGCATTGTTCTACTTACCCTAAATTTTCTTCTCTCCCGCAGCTTCGCTCGACGACGCTAACTGCGTCACAATCTTCTGCTAATCCAACTAGCAGTCTACTAGCGAAAGCAAGACGACGGAGAAGACGGCTTAGAACAAAAGGAAACTAGGACCAACTTCTACTCTTCTCGTCTCCGGACATGGCTCCCGTGAAAGGAAAATGGAGGACAAAGAATAAGAAAACCAGGACGACAAGTCCTCGCTCGCGCCCATGCCCCAGCGGCTACGGCTACTCCCTTTCGGCGACGGACACACACGAGGCCTGTCCTGTCTGCCATAGGATCCTACACACGAGGAAAGCGCTGGAATCCCCAGACTCCTGCTCCCACTGTCGTCGAATGACGGCCACAGTGAGGAAACGCTGTGCGGACACGTTGGTCAAATCTATGGCAAGGACCACGGCGATGAAGGTCGCACGTCACACTAACCTGCCTGCTCCAGAACCGGAGCCTGAAAACGTGGACCTGGAGTGCAGTGGCCGGGTCGGGGAGGACAACGCGTCGGACTCCTCTCTTGCCGTCGAAGACTCAACGCCAGAAGTGTCCGACATAGACGGCGACTATGGTGACAAGGGAGAAACTATTCACTCCTCCCAGAACCTGGCGCAGAACCTTCCGGAACCGGACTTGTCGGTACCTACCTTGTTCGACCTGTGCCATAGGGCTGCTGATGCCCTGCTGGTCACGTGGCCGGACCCCACGCCTCGCCAACAGGCTACGAGGCTGGCGGGAAACTATTTCTACGCGAAGCAACCGACAACGTCCCAGAAAATGCCAATTTTTCCAGACTTTCTAACGGAACTCAAGCGCACCTGGGCGGAACCCAGGGCTCCCATCATGCTACCATTGTCCCGACTCTTGGATGTTACGGGAATGGAAGCTCTGGGCCTTGCCAGCGCACCCCTAATAGAGGAGTCTCTGGCCGCTCACCTGGCCCCCACAGCCACGGGGATGAAGCCAACGCTTCCCAACAAAGCCTGTCGCGCTTCGGAGAAACAACTCAAGAGATGGTAGAAGGCCCAAGGCCTCGCGGCTCGCGCAATGAATACGTCGAGCATGGTACAGGCCTACCTGGCAGAAAAACTACAGGATATCCAGCTAACAAAGGACGAGCAAGCCACAACCGAGGCCATAGAGGAGGCCCGCCGTGCCTCTGACCTCTTGCTCAGCATGATGGGGACAGTAGCTATTTCCTAGGGCAAAGCAATGGCAGAAATAGTTGTTGCCTAGCGCCATCTTTGGCTAACGCTGTCAGACCTCCCGGAAAACCAAAGGTCTACCTTCCTACAGCACCCAATTGAGTCGATGGGACTCTTCGGAAGAGCCCTGGAATATGTCCAGATAAGGCTGGAACAAAGACGCAAACAAGCGGATGCCTTCCGCGAGGGTTTGCCAAGGAAAAAACTCACCCAACCGACGGAAAACACGCATGGTCTCCCACGAAAGAGACCCGCTGGGGACTGTGAGGCTTCGTAGTACCGTCTGAGTGTTGCTTCGACCTCTTCCTACGGAAACCAGTTCCGGACCTGATGAACCAGGACGAACTGATAATTTTACAGGTTCGTCCGTCCACGAGGTACGGGAACCTAACTTTCTGGTCCCAGTCTCTGCTCGTAGAGAATCACGAGGAGCTGGTGACATTTGTGCGCGCACCAAACATGACTCGCTTACTGTATAGGTAAACAAAATAGACATTGTTTCAGACATGTACAAAAATAAAAGTACCAAAGCACAGACTGCCCTGGTTCTTCACTCGAGTCCCATTTTTATAAAACCCAGACCTCACGGTCGAACTATGAACCACAGCAAGATACACGAGATTCGCCGAATACGGCCTGATCTCGTGATATCTTCTGTTGGGCTGAGCAACCTGCTCGAAAGGGTACGAGAGGGGTAAAAGGTCACCTCCTCAGACCCGAAACACGAGGAGTTACAATTCAACATGCCATCCAGGCTCAGTGCGCATGCGCAGGCCTGGGAGGCATGTCTGCCAAATGATTGGGTCATGACAACCAGAGCCATATAAAGTGAGAGTTGCGACACTTCCATAGAGATCCGTTGTAAGAATGGAATGCGGAAGTCACGTGGGTCATGGAGGGGGCGATTTGTTCCATGCTCTGTTTAACAGTCTGACTCTGCCTGCAGTAGCGCTCCGTTGCCGCCAGAGGGCGCAGCTCCACAAGGTTTCCATGGCCGTTGTTTGGAACGATTGACTGCCAGTTGGCGACTTCAAAGAGTGTCAGAACTCTCTATATATACGGCTCTGATGACAACAATACGTCACAGGCTCAAGTTGCAATTCTCAAAAGAGACCGTCCCGTTCCTCTGGGGTGTTACAATCTAAGATCAACCTTGCACGCGCGCACGTGCTAAGGGAGGAAGTTTCAACGATGCTGAAAAAGGGAGTGATTAGTTTGGTCTCAGGACGCAAACTACGCTCCGGACTCTAGAGCAAGTACTTCCTGGTGCCCAAAAAGGGCCGTTCCTTGAGACCGATTCTGGATCTTAGGACTCTCAATAAAATAATTAAAACTTTCAAGTTCAGGATGCTTACACTGCGGCAAGTTCTCCAGTCTGTGAGACCAGGAGACTACGCATGTACAGTGGATTTGAAAGATGCTTATTTCCATATAGGCGTGTGGAGGAGACACAGAAAGTTCCTACGTTTTGCATTCGAAGGTAACGCTTATGAATTCAAAGCCTTACCCTTCGGTTTAAAGACTGCTCCGCGTACATTTACTAAATGTCTGGATGTAACCCTGACCCCGCTTAGGAATCAAGGACTGAGGGTCTTGAATTACCTGGACAACTTGCTAATTCTGGCTGGAAGCAGAAAGCAGGCGCTGTCACACTTCCTTGAGGTGATCTCTCACCTGGAGTCTCTCGGTTTTGTCATAAACCTACAGAAAAGCGATCTGACCCCATCACGGGTGACCGTATTTCTGGGTGTACAGATTGACACTGTCCAATACAGAGCATGGCTCTCGAAGGAGAGAGTCTCCTCCATTCGCAATTGCCTGGGAAGATTTAAACTGGACCAACGGGCCCCTGTGAAAACTTGCCAACGCCTGTTGGGCCTCTTGGCATCAGCCATTCCTTGTGTGCCACGTGCATTATTGAAAATGCGGGCCATACATTCATTCAACCTTTATTTAGTCAGGTAAATCTTACTGAGCCTCGAGGGCTCATTTACGAAAGTGACCTGCTACAAACTAAAGAATGATGAACATCAATGATACAAATACATTAAACAGTAAACAAAAGAAAAGAAAAAGTAGCAAAAACATTATAAGGTAGATGTACAAAAAAATCAAAGACAGGAACTCTGCATTGGTTTTTGCCAGGATTCCAACAGATTCTGAAAACCATCCAGAGAGGTCAGGGCCGAGAGCTTCAGATCTTTTTGTAAGATATTCCAGGAAGCAGGAGCAAAGTAGAAGAAGGCCCTTTTTCCAAATTCAGTCCTCACTGAGGGGACACTGCAGGTGATCATGTCCTGAGAGCGCACACTGTAGCTGCACTCACGCAAAGACATGTAGGAGGAGATGTATGAGGGCAGCAGACCAAGCAGTGATTTACATACAAAATACCATACAGGTATGGTTTAACCAACAAATACAACCCGCTCTGCCCAAACAAGCAGAAAATGTTAAAATAGACCCAGAGTGTCTAAAGGCCCTGGGACCTTGGTGAGATCCGTCCATTTTCACGGAAGGGGTCTCACTGGGAAGGGTGTCGTCCCGTGTAGTCATCACGACGGACGCCTCAAAAACAGGATGGGTAGCGATCTGCAGGAACCAGAACGCCCGCGGCCTTTGGAACAAGCAGGAAGCCAAATTACATATTAACTTCCTGGAATTACCGGCCGTATTCCTGTCATTAAAATACTTCTTCAGTAAAGGTCTGGTTGCCGGACATCATATCCTGGTAAAATCAGATAACAGGACCACGGTGTCCTTCATCAACAGAGAAGGAGGGACGAGATCCCGGGCCTTCCTTGATCTGACATGGAGGATGCTTACATGGTGTGCTCCAAGAGTTCTGTCACTTTCAGTTCCCTTTCAGTTCGGTCTCTTGGTACAACATACTTGCTATGGGAACGTAATCCATTCACCCCCTTGAAATGCTCAGTAAAATGCCTGTTAGTGTGAACGTCCACTGGACGAAAAGGCCTAATATCCGGGGAAATACAACAGTATGCAAGTGTCCGTATCTGCCACATATCCAATATGTTTCCGGTGCTATACGGGGAGATCTCATCTTTAACAGATCTTAGTACAGGATATCCCATGCATACCCATCTGTGATAGATCCTAGCACTGGATTTTTTCTGTATCCTCATACATGATAAATCCTAGTATAGGATATTTTCGGTATACACATCTGCGATAGATCCTAGTATAGAATATTTTATGCATACCCATACTTGAGAGATCCTAGTATTGGATATTTTCTGGATACCCATATGAGAAAGATCCTACTACTGCATATTTTCCAGATACATATCTGTGATATGACCTGGGTGTCTCAGACCACAGGGTCATCTCCCTGGAAGTGCCTTCATCTTCGCCTGCTTCAAACCCAAAACGACCCATCCAGTTCCGTGACCTTAAAAACATTTCCCTTGATGTTCTGTCTGCTGATCTTCACACCCTGACCGCTGTCAATCATCCTTCTGCAGATGACTCTGTGGATTACTACAACCAATCTCTTCGGGAGCTCCTGGACCTACACGCCCCCTTGAAGACAAGACTGGTGTCTTTCTCGCGTTCAGCCCCTTGGTACACTGATGAGCTGCGCAAGATGAAGGCAACTGGCCGTGCTATTGAGAGACGTGTAAAATCATCTGGTCTCTCTGTGCATAAGCAGGCATATAAAGAACATCAGAAAGCGTACGCCTATTCTCTTAAAGAAGCACGCTCCAAATATTATTCTAACATCATCAACACCTGCCCTGGAAACTCTAAACAGCTCTTCTCCACAATCATCAACACCTGCCCTGGAAACTTTGGGAGATATTACAGTTCTATGGCCACACAGACTGGGTGTGAACACACACATGCGCACACACACGCACGCACGCACGCACGCATACACGCACGCACGCACACACACACACACACACACACACACACACACACACACACACACACACACACACACCCTGTCCTCAACTTTTGTCCCAGCATGATGGTGAATGGTTTTCATTGGCATAAATCTTCTTATGAACAGCTGCCATTGGTGCAGTAAGTATTAGGGATACAGCTAATCTATTTTTGGCATGACACCTGTCCTGACCACATGGCGCTAATCTAGCCGTCCTCCACAACGTTACTCTTTCTTTCTTGCTCGCTCAACCGCTGCTGGCTCGGATAACATCAGGATGTGTGTGATCAACGCAAGATCTGTTTCCAACAAAACTTTCATACTCTGGGATTATTTTCAAGAACACAATTTGGACTTTTTCTGCATCACAGAGTCGTGGATGTCGCCGGGTGAGTCCATCGCATTGATGGAAATATTACCACCAAACTGTTTGTATTTTAACAACCCGCGGCAATCAGGTTGTGGTGGTAGATTATTAACAATATTCAAATCAACTTTTGACTGTAAACAACTGCCTATCCCAGTCTCCTACTCCAGTTTTGAGCTGACTGTTTTTGAGCTAGGTCATTCACCTGCAACTTTATGTGCTCTGGTCTACCGCCCACCTCGATCTAAGGACTTCATCAATGAATTTTCTGATTTCCTGGCTGAAATCACACCTAAATATGCTCGGGTGGTCATTTTTGGTGATTTCAATTTGCATGTGTGTTGTCATGAGAAGCCCATGGTTAAGGACTTTTTAGATTTATTGGACTCATTTAATTTAAATCAGCATGTAAACAGTCCCACCCAAGAGTACGGACATATACTGGTGTTAACATGTGATGTGGCTGTTTCTAATCTTGAAATAGGTGACAATCAGTGTTGCCAGATCTCGGAACAGAAATAAGCGACCAACCCCATGAAAACAAGCACAAACAAGCGACTTCACTCTTTTAGAAACAAGCCCAAGAACAAGCCCAACTGGCGACCCACCCCATTGTTTAAAACAAAGGCAGTTTTTAAACAGTATAAACATAAATTTATTATGGCATTAAATATAAACAGCGAAATTATGCTAAACACTTTGAAGAACATATCCACTCTAAAAAATAAATATATATTTTGCATTTTTATCCCATTAAGTCTCTGGGACTCATTTAACAGAGAGACCTGAATTTTAAACAAAGAGTGATGACAACAATGGATAACGACAACAACAGACAATCATAAAGGAGGCGTACACATTTTAAAAAATTTAATAAAAATTAAACAGCAAACTCATAGTAAGCTAAGTCAACAAAAAACTGAAAGTTATGCACCATAACTCATGTTCCCTGAAGAAGGGAATGAGGTGCAACACAATAGCTATGGGAATAAGCGCCTCCGTGTGGTACCTGAAGGAATACACTCACGCCTTTACGGCAGGAGCGTCAGCGTCGCGCCAGAGGGTCCCACCCTCTGGACATTTAAGCAGCTGACGCCCGTCCATCTTCCTCTAATAAATGCACTTCACCGAGATTTCAGCATTGAAAGGGCCATATGTGTTGCACCTCGTTCCCTTCTTCAGGGAACATAAGTTATGGTGCATAACTTTCAGTTCCCTTTCAGTCGGTCTCTCAGTGCAACACAATAGCTATGGGAACGTAATCCATTCACGCCCTTGAAATGCTCAGCAAAATGCACGTGAGAACATCTGCCTTAATACGGCAGGCATTTCCCAGCCATTCTCCACAAGGTATGTAGAGAGCACAGCCTGAGAAGAAAAATGCCACATGTAGAAACATCATCCTGATGTTACCACTGGACACATAGATGAAAAACACCAGCTAGAGACAGCATAAGCGTCTTCTGCTAGTGTGATTACTCATCATCTCCTTTTTCTCTGGAAAACTTGAGAAGCAAGAGGAAAAGAGCAAGGGACCTATTACGCCACTGGCAATCAGATGGCAATGTGGAGATAGAAAACCCAGTTCAAGCACAGGGTAACCTTCCAGGTCCCCAGGGGAAAAATTGTGTACAAGGGGCATGCACGAGTCCCTCATCTGCTTCTTGAACAGATAACTACTAGGACTGTCTAAGAGGCCCATCCTGATGTTGGAGAACTGTCAGAGGAGAGGGGAACCCTTCCACTGAAGCAACTCCCAAGTAAACATAAACACCAAGGGTGTCCCTTGTGTATGTTATTGTTGTTGTTGGAGCAAAGATGATCAGGCCTTAGGCCCCCAGCCAGTTCCCTTCAGTGGCCAGGCTGAAGGCTGCCACAGCTCTGGGCGTGGGTGTAGAAGCCGCCCACGTGCCTGAGTCAGCAGGTTTCTGTAAGAAGGCAACTGTCATGGTATCCCTGAACATTGAGAAGTAGAGGTCACATTGTGAGCTGGGAACAAGTCCACCAAGGTTATTTCAAACCGTGACCAGACCTGAACCACGACTCGTGGGTTCAGTCTTCACTCTGATTCCAAAAGAGAGGCCCTCTTGAGAGGGCATTCACTCCGTAACTCAGTTCACTCGGAACATGAGTCGCCCTGAGCGACGATAATCCTGGAGCGTACCATGTGAGCATCCTCTGTGTCAGGCTGAGGAGGGCTCGGAATCTTGTCGCACCTTCCCAGTCAATGAAGAATACCATGGTTTGTTATCTGATTACACCAGGACGTACTGTCCCGCAATCAAATCTTTACCAAAGAAGTATTTTGCTGACAGGAATATGGCCAACAACTCCAGGAAGTTGATGTACAATCTTACTTCCTGATCAGTCCAGAGGCCTCGGGCATTCTGATTTCTACAGACTGTCTCCTCATCCTGTTTCCAAGGTGTCCGTCGTGATGATCACACGGGATGACACCTTACCTTACGGGACCCCTTTCCGTGAACACGGACAGGTCCCCCCAAGGTTTCGAGGCCCTCAGGCACTTTGAAATGATTCTAAAATTTCTGCTCACCCAAACGGGGGCAGGTTGTTTTTGTTGGTTTAGCCATGTATGCAAGACCAGCATCTTTAGCATTGCATGTGGTACACAGGGTATGGCTTCCGCCAAGAGGCCTAAAAGGCATTGGCATGCTTACAGGGGAATCCGATGATTCAGTTTAAACTTTGCTAGGCAACGGCGAAACGAGGAAGCATGTTCCTCTGAGAGCCATGCCTTGTACCGGATGGTGTAGACCAGGACGCATTCAGTAGTCCGAGATTTTATTGCCGTGTGTAGATGGCAATTTCTCTTTATTACACAAGGGTCTGAGTGTCCTTGTATGTTTAAACGTTCCAAACCAGCTAGTCTGTGTTCCTTAAAAACACAGAAACTGGCGGGAAAAATTCGACATTTTCTCTTCTTCAGTGAGCAAGAGCGCCTGTAATGGAGCAGGGGCATTTCAGATTTTCCTCTTCTTTTGCAGGTGGCCCCTTGAAGCTCCTGTAACTTTTCTGCCTGGTGGACCTGCGAAACCGAGGCCACTTGTCCTTGTCCATCCCGCCAGGACCCCTCGGGCCCTGAGATGGTTAACATCAGAGTTATCCATAGCCTCATGGGTGGATAAGCTCTCAGCGTCATCGATGTTTCGTCATAGGCATAGGAAGACTACCAGGTAGCGTAGCTTAACAGGTAACTGAAAATCCTCCTCCTGGACTGTGCTGGACAGAGAGTCTCCTTGTTAGCTGGGGCTAACGTGGAGGTACTTGTGAGCCCGCTAACGGTGCTAAGACGGGCCCTCGAGCAGTGTAGCATCGGTAAAAAACACCTAGTCATGCAATGAATCCTACCGTCGATTCGGCCGGACAGGATAGGTGAAAAGGCAAAATATAAGAAGTTTAGCTGGCAAGCTAGGCCAAGAATCCTCACATACCTCACGATAGAGTCCTTCGTTGTCCGCTCATAGCCGCGCTAATCGTGTTAGCAACGCTGTTGTCCGCCACATATTGTCTTAGGAGCCCCTGGTTAGCCATGCTAACCGTGGGAGCTAGCCAGATAGCAGCTGAGTTATTCTATTTCCACTCTCCTTTCTCCGGGGTCATCCGCGAGAAAAGCTTTGAGTGTCCTTGCGTGTAGTATCCCTGAGCAGACCGGACAGGCCACGTTAGTGTCCGTTGCTAAAAAGGGGGGTATCCAGATTTGCTGAAGCAGATTCGGGAGCCGGAACTCACGGCCTGCCCGTGTTCCTCGTCCGAGGACGTCCTCTCGTCGAGCTGCTCGGGGCTGCTGGCCTTATAGCTTCGTAGCTTAACAGGTATCATACCTCGCAGTTAGCGTTCGCTAACCGAGCAGTAGAAGATCAGAAGAGAAAAAGGCACGGGAGGTGGGACTCGCTGGCCTGCTGGTCTTCTTTGACTTTTGGGTTTTCGCATCAATAATAATAATAATAATAATAATAATAATAATAATAATGAATTCAATTTATAACGCACTTTTCATTAATGAAAATCTCAAAGTGCTACAAAGTGCAACAGAATTAAATGTCAATAAAACAAGTAATAAAACAAGTAAAATCAATAACAGTATCAACTAAGATCAAAAGTAGAATCATGAGGAGGTAGAGTATGCTCGGTTGAAAAGAAAGGTCTTCAAGCCGCTCTTAAAGTCAACCACAGACTGTGGGGCTCTCAGACAGTCAGGAAGAGAGTTCCACAGGTGGGGGGCAGCCACACTGAAAGCCCGGTCTCCCATGGTCCTTAATTTGGTTCTCGGAATGTGAAGGAGATTACTGTTCTGTGACCGCAGCGACCGGGTGGATGAGTATGGAATAAGAATATCCTTCAGATAATCTGGTGAAGCTCCATGTAAGCATTGATGTGTAATGAGAGCAGTTTTGTACTGAATTCTGTAGGCGACAGGAAGCCAATGAAGGTTATGGAGAATGGGCGTAATATGTTCAAATTTACGAACTCTCAACAAGATCCTTGCTGCACTGTTTTGAATATATTGAAGTTTCTGAAGGTTTTTGCCAGGGATTCCAATAAACAGGGAGTTGCAGTAGTCGAGCCTGGAGGAGACAAAAGCATGGACGAGCTTCTCAGCATCGGAAAAAGTTAGGGATGGGCGAAGTCTGGAGATGTTTCGAAGATGGAAGAAGCAAGTTTTAAACAGAAGCTTAATGTGATTTTCAAATGTAAGATTGGAGTCCATTTTTATTCCAAGATTAGTAACAGAGGTGGAGAATTAAGAAACCGCGACAAGCGACTCACCAAAATTATAAGCAACTTCGGAAAATAGCAAGCCAAAAGTCGCTTATAATAAGCGGACTTGGCAACTATGGTGACAATGTGTTTTCAGACCACATGCCAATCCGATTTCAGTTCACCCTCCCCCATCTAACTTCTAAGCCGTGCATTCCTGCACATAAAGGCAGGACTTTTAACCATATAACTGCCACACGTGTCGCTGAGGTTTACAACAATGAAATAATAATTGAGCCCCCAGTGTTTCTCTCCACCACTGAGGAGCTGACATCCCAGTTTGACTCTGTTTGTTTAAAGGCTCTGAATCATGTTGCTCCAATTAAATCTAGAAGACCACAACTCAGAGCAAAACCGTGGCTGAATGATATGACCAGAGCTGTTAGGCAGCAATGCAGGAGGGCGGAGCGAAAATGGAGAAAGGACAGGCTGTAGGTCTCTTTTCAAATACTAAAAGAGAGCTGGCGCCGATATCAGAAAGCAATAAAAACTGCTAAATCCCAATACTTTTCTGATATCATTGCTTCAAACTCTCACAATCCACGAGTTCTGTTCTCCACCCTAAATTTTGTTCTCCACCTCACTGAACAATCACCCCTGGAAGCCTCGACTGAGCTGTGCGAGAGTTTCCCACATTTCTTTTTAGATAAAATTGCGACCACCCGAGCTCTCATTTCTCTTCCAACTCATGATCCATCCATCTCACCTCAATCTGTAACTCTGTTTGACCACTTCGAACCAATCTCTCTGTCCTCTCTAGAGTAGGTCATGTGCAGTCTGAAACCATCTGGTTCCCCCTTTGATGTGGTCCCCCCTCGGCTCCTAAAGGAGGTTTTTCCCACTCTAGGTCCCTCCATTCTCTCTATTGTAAATAGTAGTGTATCCTTGGGTGTGGTGCCAAAATCATTAAAATATGCTGCTGTTCAACCTCTCCTGAAAAAAAAAAAACCTTGACACCTCAGTAGTATCTAACTTCAGGCCTGTCTCCAGACTCCCATTTGTTTCTAAGCTTCTAGAGAAAATAGTTGAGTCCCAGTTGAAGTGCTTCCTGGAGGATCATGCTATCCCTGAGCTATTCCAATCTAGCTTCAAATCTCAACACAGCACTGAGACTGCCCTACTGAAGGTTTTTAATGACATCTTCCTATCCACAGACACTGGTGACTCTGTGTTGCTTGTCCTATTGGACCTCACATCCGCTTTCGACACCATCGACCATGAGATCCTCATTGCTAGGTTGGAGCAGTGGGTGGGCGTCACAGGGTCAGCTCTCAATTGGTTCAGATCCTACCTCTCTGACAGGTCCTTTTGTGTTTCCATCAACGATTTTAGTTCTGCAGTGGCGGCACTTAAATGGGGGTTTCTGCAGGGGTCCATCCTGGGTCCTCTCCTATTCTCCTTATACCTGCTGCCACTTGGTGCTATTTTCCGGAAACACAACATACCCTTCCACTTCTACGCTGATGACTGTCAAATTTACTTCCCCCTAAGACACAATGGTACATGCTCTATTCAACCTCTTCTCGACTGCCTGGCTGACATCAGGGACTGGATAGCTTTAAATTTCTTTAGTTTCAATGATAAGAAGTCTGAAGCCATATTGTTCCTTCCCAATGACACAATCTCGAACCACTGCATTGACCTTTCTGCTCTACCCCTGTCTGAAAAACAAAAAGTCACAAATCTGGGAGTGATAATGGATCCTTCCATGAAACTCAACAGTCATGTAAATATGATCGTTAAATCCTGTTTTTTCCAGCTGAGGCGACTGTCTAAGCTGAAGCCCATACTATCCAAAAATAACCTGGAGACAGCAATTCACGCATTTATTTTATCTAGGCTTGATTACTGCAATTCACTTCTGCTTGGTGTCAGTCAGACCACCATTGCACGACTACAACTGGTCCAGAATGCAGCAGCCCAATTTTTAACCAGTACACGCAAAACAGAGCATATTACACCTGTCTCGGCCTCCCTGCACTGGCTACCCGTTCATCTTCGAATCCAGTTCAAAATTCTCATGTAGTATTTCTACAAATCGTTGAACAGTCTCGCTCCCGCCTATCTCTCGGATTTGATACACCCTTATGTCCCACCACGTGCTTTGAGGTCAGAGGACCGGGTACTTTTAAAAGTTCCAGGGACTCGTCTTAAATGTAGAGGTGACAGGGCATTCTCTGTAGCAGGACCAAGACTCTGGAATGAGTTACAGCTGGTTGTCAGACAGGCCCCCACCCTCTCAGTTTTCAAATCCCGTTTAAAGACCCACTACTACTCCATCGCTTTCAACAGCAGCTGATTTGTATTTGGTCGTTTTATTTATGATCTGCAATGTTTTTATGTCTTTGTTTTTTTACTTCATTGTGTGTGTTGCCTGTTGTTTGTTTCTTTGATCAGCACTTTTGTTTGGCCTTGTTCTTGTTTAAAGTGCTTTATAAATAAAATGGTATGGTATGGTAACATTTGCAACCAGTTTCTTCAGCACTGCTGTAAAACAGATGGTTACAAGAGATCCTTCCACCATCATAATCTATAACAACTCTTTAATGAAACCAGGATGATAAGCTTCAACACATTTAGTTTCCCGTTGCATGATCTTCCTGGCAGTCCACAGATGCTTTTTATTCCAAATAAAAGTTGATAGCTGGCTGTTCAGATTGGAGAATTATTTAGTAAGGAAAATTGTCAGGCTCTGAAACAAATACAGAAATTTAGGTAGAATATTCAAATTGACAGAGTTTATTCAGGAGGGGTAGATAATTACCCTTATAGAGGTTCTTAAGTTCTCGTTACCCAAAAGCCAATGCATTAAAACAATTTTTAACTAAATTTAAATGGAACAGTGTTTAAAATTTCCTTTTTTATAGTCACAGGTATCAGCTCATTTTTCTGAAGAACAACATTATAGCCAGATATTCTACTAAAATATTTGAAGCAAAGTAAGTAACTCAGGAATGCTAGTGAGAAGATATGATATACAATATACAACCACTATACCATACTGCACAGCAGTGAGTATGTACAACTATACTCAAGACCACACAAGCTGTCACAAGCCAATACTTGACAGAAAAAAAATCTCCCAGAATAACTATCTGGGCCTGCCTGCCCATGTATGAGAAACAAACAAAAATAAAATACAAACAACACAGTGAATTACTCATTTCAATGTGCTGATGACCATACAGTCACCTTCCAGTATAAATGAAACATACATAACCCCATCAAAGGTCCAAACAGCCAAATATTTTAATCAAACATAAACTTCAAAATAATGCTGATTAATGGAAGCCAGCCCTACAGTTTGTTCTCATCCTCACCACTCATTGCTGAGATGGTATTTTTTCCAACTTAGGCCATGGCTTTATTCGGGTCAATAAACTCCTTGTCCATCTCACCGTGTGATGTGAAGCCGTGCTGGAAAAAGTAGCCCTTAGTGAACATCTCGCTGGCAGTGAAGAAGTCTCCTTACCTCTGTGAACGGCGCCCGAGCCTTTGCCACACTCAATGCATGATCCACTGTTATAATGATCAGTGTGATTCCTTGAAGCAGAGCGGGCCATGACTGCGTGCACATTGTATTTCCAAACAGTTTTAGTAGCAATGCAGTTTAGCTACAGTAACTCTTGACTTATCACCTGACTTGTTTCCGCCTTGCATCCAGTCCGAGTGGTCTATCAGCGGTGTCTTGTTCAGTTGCAGCTCCTCTGTTAGCAGATTAGCTACCACTCACCTGGTCAATTTCTGCTCTGAATGCCACCTCTGCTCTCACTGCTTGAAGCTCACCTTTAATAAAGGCGAGATCCTCTTTGAAGGCGGATTTCATCTCTGATCTAATTATTGCTGAAATTTCTGCTTTCATTGAAGCCAGAATGTCTGGGTTCAGGGCCGACACGTCCATCTCTCTAGAACCTGGTGAGAGCAGAGCAAGGTCCCCGGCTTTAGAAGTACTGTGGTCCGAGGCAGTGTCAGGCCCAATGGCCACAGAACCCGTAGCCTTATATTTCTTCAATTTTGTTGCAAATTTCCAACTCTGCTGGGCCAATCACATGACAATGCCAACTACTTTAGCATCCAATGCAGATCCAGCAAGAATATCCTCATGAAATGCAGTTTTTAGGCAGTAATGGCAGGAGTCTGAGCTAATACACAACCTAATGTGCCACTGCCATCTTGTCCCTTCTCTAATCAAGTATTTTTGAATTGAATTGTTAGCTCATGGAGTCAAAATTAAGTTGAAATTTTCCTGAGCTAAGGCCATCCAAAGAGCTATCTACAATAAATATATTGCTTGCCTTTTTTTAAATCAAGACCTACACTTTAAAGTGCCCAAAATATACTTGTAAGTCAAGTGCAAGCCATTCACGTATTTCAAAACCAAAGCAACCATTTCTAAATGGTTGCTTTGGNGAGCAGTAGCGGGTGGTCCTACTAGTCCTTTGGGCAGGTTACTGGTCTGCAGACTCACAGCGCTCTTCTTCACATTAGCGTTTTTCCATTCAAAACGAGGACTGGTACTTCTTGGACCTGCCTTACCCCTCCTTTGGGCCTGAATCAACTTTTGTATGACTTTTGGATAGTTTTCTGGTGACATACATTTAGTGGAAATGTGCCCATCTTCGCCACAACTGTAGCAAAAGATATCACTGGGTTCTCTGTGCTTAGCTGCTTTCAACGTCTCATGCCTTGGAGAGGTAACTGAGGGGGTTGGATGGTCTTTTGGTCTTGCAGTCGATTGAACTGACATTACTGAAACTTGTTTTCTCAGTTTTACAACCTCGTCCTTGAGGGCCTGAAGACTCCCACCCCCTTCCGGGCTGATTGTTTCCGCTTTAACTGCAGGTTGTGGTTCAGGAGGAAGCGAATGCGGTGACAGGGACAAGGCTTTGAGTTCACAAACCTGTGACCTCAGCCGTTCTACCTCCATGACCAAATCGGTTGAGTCTATAGCTGCTGCTGCAGTACGTTTGACATGCACAGATTTAGGGGGATTTAATCGACGGCGTGATGCTTCATGTTCCTCCTCAATGCGGATCTCATTCAGGAGCTCCAGAAATGTGGGTGGAGTACTTCTCCTCTCTCGTAGCCTGAGACTTAGTATCATCATGTCAGACCGAGTAGCACCTTTGATGAGTTGCTCAATACGTGCCTTGTCTTTGGAGGAAGGAGGCAGACCCCCCCTTTGTACCGCTTTATTTAGAACTCTTTCCATTCTCCTGAGAAACTCTGAGAGCTTCTCAGCTGGATGTTGGCCCATCATCCTGAAAGCAAAGTAGAGCTCTTCGCCAGTCTCGGTTGTGCCAAAGGTGTTTTCAAGGACATTTAAATATTCTGTGGGCGTTGCATCAGGGTTGTTAAATCTCACAGCTTGAAGGATTTCCATGGCAGGACCTTTTACACTCTCCATTATCCTCATCTTTTTTTCTCTGTCCGGCTTGTCAGACTCCTCAATCATCAATCTAGCTTGCTCCAGCCAGTTCTCCAAGTGTTCTTCCCCTTGAGGTGTGGGAAGCACACCGGAAAAAGTTCGAAGTCGTCTGTAGCTGCCATTGTCACTAGTGTGTCTTGAATTGAGCTGCAAGACATCACCGACTGCTCTGATTATAGCCTCTGGACTAGATGCTTGGAAAAGTGAATTTTGGCTCATTTCTAGCTCTGGTGATTGTGGAGAATATGTCCCCATTTTAGCTGCATTCTCTTCTTGCACCCCTGATGGCCCAATGATCCTCCAGCGAGAATCACTACCTTCTGGTGTTACATCTGCAGGAATGGCTTTATCATTTACTGTTTCCCTACACTCACAAAGAACTGTCAGGCTTTGAGACACAGGATCATACATTCTCCCTCTAACTCTAACACGTCCAAGAGCTTTGATGGTCTGCAAAGTGTCTTCTATCACACTAACTTCAGTGTCTTCATGGATATTTTTAACCAAAACTGCATGTAATGGATTAATTCCCTCTCCCTTACACCAATGCAGTAACTGAGCCATCCTGATTTTTCACCAAAATAAAGCACGACTAACCACTAATGAAAACGTGTTGAAAAAGTGCCTTATTTTTTGTCTAGAAGCTGGTTGTCTGGGTATAATTCTGTTTTTATGCAAATAAAATTAAATATATCCCAGCGATGCCTCCAATTTATTATGTAGCACCCCACTGCTCTGTCCGCCAGTAACTGGGGCAAGAACTTAAACTCACTGGTGGGGTGGCTATTTGGGTTCGTTAAGTTCTGGTAGATACCACACAGGTTTACCTATGTTGAGTAAATCCTTACTCACCTAATTACCATACACACCTTTAATGTAACATAAATCACTCCAGACAACCAACTAACTGAACAGTTTCTTTTAATAAGAACTTAGAAAAATAACTCTTCCACCACATGAAGCTGCACAATACCCCAAAATGATGTAAAACAACAATAAAGTATGGTCTTCAATTCTCATTTGACATGTTCCCAAAATAAAATAAAACCAATACTGTAAAGCACTTTTTCTCACTTTAACTTTGTGTTTTTGTTTTTTATTAAAGCTCCTTTCTCTTAACCATTGTTGTAATATAACCAGAATTCAATTTTTGTCACTAACAGAACTCCATAAATTTAACGTAACTGTACAGTTCTAAACCAATATCACACACGGGCCCCACTCACACACACACACCAACACAACCCGGTACCGGTAAATGCTGCGTTGCAGGCCTGATGAAGCTAGGGTGCGCTGTCGTCGTGGAAATCCTCTTCTCCCCCGTTTAAACAACCAACACCAACCTGCGCTCCTCAGTAATGTCCTCTCCGTCGTCAAAGTTGCTTTGTGAGTCCAATTTCTTTTAGAACTCAGCCACCTGATTTGCAGGACTACTTTTTAATCTCACAGGAGCAGCGTCGCCATGTTGACGCTTTTCTCTCGCCACTTTGGATCAGCAGCAGTCCTCGGATCAGAAGCAGTTCTCTGCCTTTCTTCCCTCAGACACTTCTGCAGGTTTCCTATACACTTTGTATAGGTTTACTTGTGACTAAAACAGTCCACTTTGTTCTCCCACCTCAACGTCTGTCGCCTTAGCAACAATCTCCATCCGTTTTTTTTCTCCTTCCCGCCTCTCCTTTCTTCTTCCTCCCATCAACCCCCTGTCCCGTTTTTTCTATGTTGCGTTCACTTGTCCCTCGTTAACCTCACTACTTTCGTAGATAGGACGTTCAATACAGTCTTTAAAATAATGAGGTAAATGATTAAACAATAATACACTTGTTTAAGTAAACAAGTCTCCTCGAGAAAAGCTTCAGCTTTCATATATTTCTCTCGTTACAACAGTAACCGCTCCCCGCATGTATAATCACTCAGTTTAAAAATATACAAGAACAATAATACAAGCTTCTCACTTATATTTTCTGTATACATACAACCAACCTTGTAAAAATTTTGCAAATGTTAAAAGGCCTTAAATGCATGGGTTTTTCTTTTCTTTTTATGTTTTTAAAAAGAAACCAGGGGCTACACCCTCCCCCTTCTAAACTGTTTGATGCCCCTATCAAACATCAATTACATAACCCAAACAAAAGTAGGGAACTGTGGTAGGCTAAAACTAACACAGTTAGGACATAGCGCCATAGAGTGACACCATACAGTAGAACAAGAAGGATGTCTTGGTACCTTGAAGGTTCCACTTCCAAGAAACACCCCACAACTAACAGCACTTACTGGCTGATCTGATGGTTGTCCTAGTTCATCATAACTTAATCTTATGACTGGTTTCTTCACTCGCCTAGGACATTCTATAATAATCTGTTCTCTCTCACCTACTACCTCATCACTTTCCATCTCTTCCCCTCCTAAATCTAGGTCAGAGCAGAGCAGTGAGTCTTGAAGGTTAGTAATAATATATAATAATAATAAACTTTATTTGTATAGCACCTTCCACAATGCCTTGCATTGACCAAGGTGCTTAACAGGATAAAAAGAAGAATAAACGGGAACAATAAATCAATGAAAATAGAATAAGAAACCACAGCGATAAAAGAAGGCAATGGAAATAAAAAATGCTACATACTAAAATAACATAAGTAATAAAAGTTACATACAGAAAGCTTTTTTGAACAAGTGGAAATAAAAATGCAATTGAAATAAAGATGCTACATACTAAAATACAAAATAATAAAAGTTACACACTGAAAGCTTTTTTGAACAAGTGGGTCTTCAATTTGGTTTTGAACAGAGTCGGATCGGAGGTGGCACGCAGCTCAAGGGGGAGGCTGTTCCAGGCTTTTGGGCCGGCAACAGAAAATGACCGGTCTCCCCATTGCTTGTACCTCGAGCGAGGCACCTCCAGCAGGTGTTGACTGGCAGATCGTAAGTCCCTGCCAGGCTGATGGACTTTCAGAAGTTCTGAGATGTAGAGGGGAGCAAGTCCATTCAGAGCTTTGAAAACAAACAGCAGCAACTTGAACTGTATCCTGAACTGAACTGGGAGCCAGTGTAGAGAGGACAGGACAGGAGTGATGTGTTCATATTTTCGTGTGTTGGTCAAAAAGCGCGCGGCAGAGTTCTGTACAAGCTGTAAACGGGAGATGGAGGATTGATTAATGCCAAGATACAAAGCATTACAATAATCAAGTCTGGAGGTCACAAAGGCATGGATGGCCTTCTCCAGATCACCACGACTAAGAAATGACTTGACTTTGGAGAGCAGACGGAGCTGAAAGAAGCTGGTCTTGACAACAGAACTGATCTGTTTATCAAACTTTAAATTGGAGTCAAGCTGCACTCCAAGATTTCTGACCACCGAGTTGAAGTGGGGGAGGGGAAAACCAACACTGGGACTGGGAAGGATGTTGCTGGTGTCATCAGGTGCACCAAACAAAATGCATTCAGTTTTATCTGTGTTTAGGTGGAGGAAGTTTTGAGAGAGCCAGTGCTTAATGTCATTTAAGCAGTTGACAAGAGTGTTTGAACTGAGTGAGGGGTTGGGAGTGACTGGCAGATAGATTTGTAAATCGTCTGCATACATGTGAAAAGACAGGTTATGACGTGCAATGATTGATCCTAATGGCAGCATGTAAAGAGAGAAGAGGACTGGCCCTAGAATAGATCCCTGTGGTACGCCAGAGGTCAGAGGGGTTGATGAAGAGGAGGACAGATCGCCTATCATGACAGAAAAAGTTCTCCCAGACAGGTAAGATTTGAACCACTCAAGCACAGCTCCCTGGAGGCCAACCTGCTGAGACAAGCGGTTGATTAGTACCTGATGGTCGACGGTGTCAAAAGCTGCTGAGAGGTCTAACATCACCAGCAGAGCAGGGTTTTTTGCATCCAGGGACAGAAGAATGTCATTCTGTACTTTGAGCAGTGCAGATTCAGTGCTGTGACGAGCTCGAAAACCTGACTGAAATTTTTCAAACAGGTTGTTGAGTTCTAGAAAAGATTGAAGTTGAATAAAAACAATCTTTTCTAGGACCTTTGATAGAAATGACAGATGGGAAACTGGCCTGAAATTAGAGAGAGCTGTAGGATCTAGGCCTGGTTTTTTTAGAAGAGGCCTGACCACAGCATGTTTGAAAGCAGATGAGTTGGTTGGGTTAGGTGAGTTGAGACTTAGTTCAGCATCATCAATAGTCTTGTGGGGCGAGGTAATCTGAACTTCACTTGTGACTGAAGAGGGTTCTTTAGCTTTCCTCTCTGATGGCCTCAAAAGTTCTCTCAGGTTGACTTCTAGTGGGACTGTCGTGTTCACCTCTTCATATTCAGAATCAGAAGAGAGTGTGACATCTTCTTGAGCAACAGCCTTGGCAGACTCAGACTGTCTCTGTTGCCTCCTAGTGACAGGTTTCCGCACTTGCTCTGGCTCGTCATCAGCTGGAATTCGGACAAGATGACCAATGGGTAACAGGTGGTTGCGATGCACTGTTTTCTCAACCCCAAGTCCTCTTTCTGGTTTCACCTTGTAGACTGGCAAGTTAGGCATTCTTTCCAAGACAATGTATGGCACTGTCCTCCATCTCTCTTTCAACTTATGTTTACCGGTGACACCAAAGTTTCTCAGAAGCACACGATCTCCTTCTTCTAAGATCTGCTCTTTCACATGTTTGTCATGTGCCTTCTTGTTTCGTTGATGATTTTTGTCTGCAGCTTTTGTAGCGAGGTGTTAAAGCTGCAGTATGTAGCTTTTTTTATGAACATATTTCTTCACTCTGTCACTACCTCCTGACAGACTGATGTTAGCCAGGTAATCTCTGAAAAAAATAAAAAAAAAATATTGTCCCCTTGCTTCTCCAGGTGGTAAATAAGCATTTCTAAAAAGAAAAGGTGACCCGCCATTTTCCAGCCAATAAAAACAGAGTTTGTAACCAGCCAATAAAAACAGAGCTTGAATTTGAATCAGCCAATAAAAACAGAGCTTGAATTTGAAATTCAACAGACCACAAGGGGGCAGAGCCACATATGGCTCTGAGGGGGAGGGATCAGAATGCTTTGCCTGTTGAAAATATTTCTAACTGCTGCAGTTCTACAGAAACTGCATACTGAACCTTTAAGCTTGTTCCAAATCCTTCCTCAGTTTTGAAACATATTGGTGGTAAGTTGGGCCTTTCCCGTTTTCGTCTGATACTCCGAAACAGATGTCCACAGGAAGACGAGCCTCCCTTCCGAACATTAGTAGATAGGGGGAATATCCGGTTGCCTCGTTCTGGCTGCAGTTATAGGCATGCACCAACTGGCTGATTTTCTGACTCCATCTCTGTTTCTGAATGGGACCCAGAGTCCCGAGCATGGACAACAACGTTCGATTAAATCTCTCAGGTTGAGGATCTCCCTGAGGATGGTAGGGAGATGTTCTGGACTTTCGGATCCCCAACATCCTCAGTAAATCTTGGATCAGTTTGCTTTCAAAATCACGTCCCTGATCGGAATGTATCCGTGCAGGAAGTCCATAGTGAACAAAGAAATGTTCACACAGAATCTTCGCCACTGTGGATGCTTGTTGGTCTTTAGCCGGAAATGCCTGAGCATACCTTGTAAAGTGATCAGTCACCACAAGGATATTAGCATATCCTCTCAAATCAGGCTCGAGTGAAAGAAAGTCAATGCAGACCAGATCTAGCGGTCCCCGGCTGGTGATCTGATGTAAAGGAGCTGCTCGCTGTGGCAGAGCTTTACGGGTAATGCATCTACCACATGTTTTCACATACTGCTCCACCTCTGACCCCATCTTAGGCCAGTAGAATCTGTTACGTATCAGCTCCAACGTCTTTTCCACTCCAAGATGACCCGACTCATCGTGTAGGGACTTGAGTACCATGGGAACATGTTTTCGGGGTAGAACCAGCTGCAGCACTTCTGTACTAGGTGGTTTATTAATCTTTCTGTGGAGCAATCCATCCACCAACACAAGCTTACTCGCCTCTCTGTGCAGACAAATGGCTCCATGGTCAGTACACTTTTCAGATGAGAATGTTGGCCCTTCATTTAAAGATTTTTTGACCAGTGAAATCATTGGGTCGTGGTCTTGCGCCATAATCAGATCTGCTCGGCTGATCTGGGTTAAACAACCAAGATCCAGTCGGGTTGGAAACACATAGCATTCTGGCATGGCAGTGGGAGGGACACATAGAGATTCTGCACAGCTAACTGATTCAGTAGACTGGTCTCTGGATACCTGCTTGCAGAGGGCTCTAACATTGTCAGGTGTTAAACTCTTGAACTCATCTCTGTCATCAGGAACAGGGTTTCGCGATAACGCGTCTGCATCAGTGTTGTTAGAACCTGGTCGATACTGCAGAGTAAAGTTGTAGGTGGAAAGAGCTGCGAGCCAGCGATGACCTGTGGCATTCAGTTTGGCAGTGGTGAGTATATATGTAAGGGGGTTGTTATCTGTCCTTACAACAAACTCTGCACCATACAGGTAATCGTGGAATTTATCTACCACAGCCCACTTGAGTCCCAGAAACTCTAGCTGATGCACTGGATAGTTTTTTTCAGAAGAACTGAGCTTTCTGCTGGCAAAAGCGACCGGCCTCAGTCCTTCAGGATGCTCTTGGTTTAGCACCGCCCCCAAACCATGAAAACTAGCATCTATGTGCAGTACATAGGGCTTTGATGGATCAGCGAACGCTAACACCGGCGCTTGGGTGAGGCATTTTAGGATCTGTTGGAAAGCCTCTGTACAGCTCCCATCCCATCTTTCTCCAAAATGTTCACTGACTTTATAGTAGGTTTTCCCGGGAGACTTTGCGGATTTCCACTTCTTTTGAGTTGGCGGATATCCTTTACACAGTTCAGTTAGTGGTCTAACAATAATTGAATAGTTTTTGATGAAACGGCGATAATATCCACAAAATCCTAGAAAGGACTGGAGTGATGGAAGGTCAGTGGGTTCTTTCCAGTGGGCAACTGCCTCCACCTTGCTGGGATCTGTAGCAATGCCTCGTTCTGACACTACGTGTCCAACGTATGTCACTTGGGGTCTGCAAAACTGGCATTTATCAAGTGACAGTTTCAATCCAATTTCGCCTAAACGGTCAATGACTTTGAGGAGTCTTTGCTCATGCTCCACCAAAGTTTTCCCAAAAACGATCAGGTCATCAAGATATACAATAACCTCCAGCATGTGCATGTCCCCAACGGCCTTTTCCATGAGCCGCTGGAATGTTGAGGGAGCACCAGTTATTCCCTGAGGCATCCTTTCGAACTGGAAAAATCCCAGAGGACAGATGAAAGCGGTTTTTTCTTTATCCTCTTCAGCCATCGGAATCTGGTAATATCCGCTCCTTAAATCCAACACTGAGAACCATCTACTTCCAGACAAACAATCCAGAGCATCATCGATGCGTGGCACTGTGTACTGATCGGGAATGGTTCTGCGGTTCAGTGTACGATAATCAACACACATGCGGATGTGTCCATTTTTCTTTCGTGCTAGCACAATAGGTGAGGCATAAGGACTTCTGGATTCTTTGATTATCCCAGCTGCTACAAGTCCCTGGAGATGGCGACGAAGGTCCTCTACATCAGCAGGTGCTATACGCCGTGACCGCTCTCTGAACGGGGTGTCATCCGTTAGCCTTATATGGTGTTCCACCCCAGATGCTAATCCCACGTCCCACTCCTCAGTTGAGAAAACATGGGATCGTTCAGAGAGTTTTTTCCTCAGTCTGTCTTTCCACTCCGTTGGGATAGAAGGGTCTTCAAAATTAAATTGTGAAGGATCAAGTTTTTTATGACTTTGTGTCTTGGTGTTTGAGATCTCAGTCACTGTGTCAGCCACATAAAGATGAGCTACTACTGTGCCGATGGGTATGCCAGTTTCTTTCAGAGACTCGTTGCGCATGAGCACCAAAAACTTGTCTGTATCCAACGTCTTGGAGAATAGAACTGTGGGCTGCACAAACAGACTTGGTGGGAGTGCATGTGAAGCTGCACGCTCAGAGATGAGAATGCTATTGCCCACTCTCTTCGTTTCACTTACTTTACAGATGGCTATATGCTCACCACCAGCAGGGATCATTAGCGGCCCTGGACCTACCCATTTAACATCAGCCACTGCAACGTTACTATGCTTTGTCTCTTTAAAGTTCAGATCTACAGGATGTGCGAGTTCTCGCTCTGTTACACCAACTCGTGCAGCATAAATGGTGTCTGAAATGGCTGCTTTACAGTTTAAAGGGAGCGACCACACTTTGCTAACATTGGTTCCAATTAGAACTGGAATGGTGTCTGAACATCGGGGGTCTGGGCATACTAAAGCAAGAATGGGAACTGATTTCCCTTTTTGTGATGTCTTCTCTGAAAATGCCAAGTCTACTTGAATGTAGCCTTTATACGGGTAACTGCTCTCAGACTCACTTAAACCCCAAATGGCTAAGCCTGACACTGGATGTAGAGGAACATGGGGTAAGTGTTCGACATACCAGCTGTCAAAAATGATTGTGACCTGAGAGCCACTGTCCATGAGAGCAGTGCATGGTGTTCCATTTACTTTAACATGAGCAGTAGCGGGTGGTCCTACTAGTCCTTTGGGCAGGTTACTGGTCTGCAGACTCACAGCGCTCTTCTTCACATTAGCGTTTTTCCATTCAAAACGAGGGCTGGTACTTCTTGGACCTGCCTTACCCCTCCTTTGGGCCTGAATCAACTTTTGTATGACTTTTGGATAGTTTTCTGGTGACATACATTTAGTGGAAATGTGCCCATCTTCGCCACAA
>JBBPBX010035672.1:0-19775 GCA_038048925.1 Garcialebias charrua
TATATATATATATATATATATATATAATTTATCGGGTATAAGAGATGCACCAATATTGTATCTGTATTGGTACAGATATTTTAAAAAAAATGGATCGAGTATTGGTGGCAATGGGACTGATCCATAAGGACAGGACATGATTGCTGTTTATTTTAAATATCTGCCAACCAAGTTAGTGAAGCAATTGTGTTTTCCTCTTATTTCAGCTCCTGTATAATTTATTTTACATTATATTTAAAATTCCTGAACCATTTGAAAGGTTTGTTGAAGTCTATTTTTTCATGTTTGACCAAAGTTGTCAACCTATTGTTTTTGTCAATTTTAGTATATTTATTATTATTTATTTTACATTGGATGTTATGCTCATGATTGCACTGACTGAACAAATTAAAGTTGTGTAGTTTTTACACATTTGACCAAGCTTGTGAAGCTATTGGTGTGTTTAAATGTGCTGTACTGGTTGCGTTTTTAATAAATTTGTAATTGAGCACATTTATGTGATTATGTCTGCGTAAAAAAACAAAACGTTTTAAGTCAATTTGGTATCAGATCGGTATATACCGATACTGAACCTCGGGTATCAGTATCGGAAGTGAAAAAAGTATCAGTGCATCCCTAATACAGAGTTTGTACAATTTTCAGCTCGAGTAAAAACTACATTTTTCCACATTCAGCTTGCATACATCAGTCAAAACATTGTTATGGTAGAAACGTTATTTTTAACACAGCAGCACATGTCATCTGCTGATTTAAAATCTAACAGATAAACCTGAATCAGCAACAGTCGTTTGGAAAAATGCTCAAACAAGACTTGCTTCTTCAGAAGTTTTAAGGATTCAAAAGGGGAAAAAAAGGACAGATGTTTTGGCCTCAAGTCTTTTCTTGAGTAGTGTGCTCGGCAAAGATTCCCACACATATGAAATTGTTGGGGTGGAGTTCATGTTTACTGTCAGGGTTTCATGCTTTCATGCTGAGTTTTCTATGTTTTGCCAGACTTCATGCTCAGTGAACTTTATGCAGCATTGCCTGGGATCTGCCTAGCCAAGTACATAAACTGACAGCCTTTGATGCATCAGTGCCTAAACCCACTCTTATTCTCTTTTTGTATTCCTGTGCCTTCATGGTTTTATATTCCTTTAGATGTGGGGATCCCACCTCTTTTCCCCTGCTTTCAAAGAATGACTCAAATAGTTCATCAATAATTGTCGCTTGTCTCCAAGCTTGGGAGGTGGGTGTTGCAAGCCAGCAAATTTTAAAGTGTGGGCTGCTTCTTCACAGGAAGAATCACTGTAGTAAACAACAATGCAAGTTGTTAAGAAAATAAGCCGCATCAAATTGTATTTATTGTCTTATGTTGTGTGTCCCACAGGCATTAAAACTGTCTTTGCACTTGTAAAATCACAAGTCATATGTGATTCATTAATGCAATAGGTACATATTTTCCATAATGTACACATGTAGAAAAACGTTTTCAAATTTTACTCATATTTTGATTTAGACTTTCTATTCTCTTCTGCCTCATCATTTCTCTGAACACTAAATGTTAATTATTACAGCTGTGATGGGAATTTCTAATTGACAACCATATGTTTTGTTTTTCCGCATATATTTTTTTAAATTTATTTTTTATTTTATTTAATTTTTTATCATTCGTGCAGTCTGTTGTGTATTTTCTATAAATTGACCATGTGCTTTGTTGGACAAACGCACATCTGTTATTTAGAGATGCATATAAGCACGCACACACAGTTTTTATTTTTAAATGATTGATTTCACAAGTAACAAATTGATGTAATCTGTGTCTTTTCAGTGTGATCCAGGACAAGTTTTGTGGTATCATCAACATTTGTGTTGAAGCATTGAATGATGTGATGACGGAGGAATCAGAAACGGGTACCTACAAAGAGTAAGTATTGCTTCCCCCCTTTTGTTCTTATATTTGTCAAATAATTGAAGTGTTGCCATTAGGGGTGTAACGGTACGCTAAAATCACATTTCGGTTCGGTTCAACTACAAGGAGGGCTCGGTTCGGTTTATTTTCGGTACAAAAAAAAAGGCAAAATAAAGACTTACAAAATGTTTATTTTGAAAATATGCTAAAAATACGTCTGTATTGTATTGTAATAAATAAAAGTGACCCATTTGGATGATATTTTAAATAAACAGCACTCTACAATAAATAAACTATATTAACAATAATAAAAATCTTAATAAATACAATAACAGTCAGAACCAGAACAATAAGCAGCAACAGACTGTTTACAATCTAACTACTGTAATCAAGTTTTTGTCCAGTAGCAGCAGTGTGGCTGTATTTGTCCTCATTACTGTACTCACAACCTCTTCTTGGACCTGCTCCTCCAGGTGGGACAGGTCCCTGGAAAAGTTCAGAGTTCAGTTCGGTCATCACACACTTCTTAGCTGCAGGTGATCTCTGGTGGCTGTCTGTCCCTGAAGTGGAAGAAGAGAGCAGTTACCTCTGTCCCAGACTGGAAATAAAACACAAAGAGGTAAAAAAAATATATAAGTTAATAAGATTATGATTTTAAATAAAAACGATTATTTAGATAATAATAATAATAAAAAATACCTCTTGAACGGTGAATCTCTCACTCATCATCATCAGGGCAGGGCTTTAATCAGCTCCAGGGCTTGTTGGCAATATCAGTTTTAGTTTTTTCATAAAGAGCTGAACTTTTTAGCTGAAGTGTTGACGTGATGAATGTCTCATAGCGAGGATCAACTGTATATATAACAACATTCAGACTTAGATTCAGAGATTTAAAAACTCATTCAGTTTGTGTTATTGCTCTGGACCGATCTGAATTACCTAATGAAGTAGTTTTAATGCTGCTGCTGTTAGCTGTTTGTAACAAGCTTGTTTCTTCGTTCACGTTCGGATGATGTAGTTTCAAGCGCGTTCACGTTAGAAGTGTTGCTGCTGCAGATCCAGTCTTGTGAAACAACGTCCACACAGCTTTGAATGTGCGTTCGTCTTTTAACAAGAAAGCCATAACGTTCCTAAACAGGACACCGAACACGAGATGCTAACGGCTAAATGCTGCGCGATAATAGCTCCGTGCTGTAACGCGCCCAGGAAATTTTGTTCCGCGGTGCATATACAGTATTCCCCTTTTAATAACGTTCAATGAGTGAAAAAATAACCAAAACGATACGCAGGTGGACCGAACCGAACGTGCCGTACCGAAACGGTTCGGTACACCCATGTGTACTAGTGCATTAACAGAGTAACCGAGTTTTCGACAGCTCGAGTGCTTTGACTTCTATCGAGGCTTTTTTGTCCAACTCGGGTACCCGTAGTGACGTCACATTTCACATTTCACAGCGCGCGGGGCAGCTTTTAGCTTTTAGTAGACGCTACAAAATGGATTCCTGTGTGCGCACGGATGTTAATGGAGCAGGCCGTCTTGTCAAAAAGGTAAAACAGTTTATAATTTTATAAAATGCGCTACTTCGTGTTGACTTTCTTTGTAGTAGATTGTGACAGCAGAGGGCAGTGTTGCAATGCAGGTCCCATATACAGTATAACACGGCCAAAACGGCTTCCTTTCTCTCGTTTCACAAAGAAAAAGAAACAAATATTCATCTCTCTACAGCTACCAAAAATCTATAAACACAATCTCTAAAAGTAAACCTAAATTGCACAGCTGCAGGCGGTGGTACGGTGTGGCTGTAGCCCCATTTGTTTTTAAGTTTCGGTTTTCATCGCCTTACTTTCACTTTTAATATTATTAATATAACTAATAGTTTTGTTTTTCCTGTGACTTATGTGCAGTATGATAAATGATAGGAGCATAATAAATGCTCCCAATGCTTTGTTGGTCTTTTTTTTCTTTTTGTAAAGACGTTTTTAGGCATTTATATTTATTTATTTATTTTGCATCGTAAGACACTGTGACGTCATCGGCTACTCGAGCGTCGTTCGAGTTTTTTTATGTTAATGTCGAGGTTAAAAATTATGTACTCGTTCAACCCCTAATGTGTACCATTACATCCCTAGTTGACCATCATTACCAGTCTAAATGGAAAGTCTTGTTCTTTTTTATGTTTATCAGGCTTTTGAGTTACGTATACAGTATGCCACTACACATAGTGAGGAATTTCCATGGATTGTGTCCTCTAATTTGCATATAACAACACAAAGCTACATTTTATTTAATAAATACAAGCAATACCTTTTTTTTGTTGGGGGGGGGGGGGTAGCAACATTTATTTCACTGGGTGATCCACCTCAGTGCAGTAAAAGTACAAACATTTTCATTTTTTTATTAGTGCATTATAAGTGCTGAGATCGAGGGGGGAAAAAAGTTGTTTTTCCCTCGATCTTTTTATATATTAACTAAAAAGTGGAGCATTCCTAATTGTGATTTACATCACCAATCTGACTCTTCATTGCATCAGTAATACAGTCGCCAGTAAAATCTGCATGACTTCTGGTGAAGCATATTTTGCACAGTGGGTATCTTAACTATGTCTCGCTTTCCAATAGGTTCATAATTTCACCCACTACATCACATATCACAGTAACATGACCATAACATACTGTTAAAGGTGAGAGAAATATGTGGTGAAAATGTTATTGCTTGGCTTTATGACAGCTGAAAAGGTTTACTGTGACTGTGTGACTTTATTGCTCCCTCGGGACTGAGAAATCCTTTTATCTAGACTACAAACTCTTGATTTTAATGTTAGATATCATTTGATTGGTTCACATCACAATGCATCTTAGACTTGAGAAATTTACACTGGCAAAAATGGAAAGATATCTTTATACTGTACAGTATATAAAAACAATTCCAGTTAAGCCTGCCAATCAAAAGAAAGTTATGACTTTTTAGGCAACGCAAGCACCAGCTTATTATGTTATGTAATAGTGACAACAGCCCTAAGTTTGTCTCTGCCCCTCATGTACCCCACTCTTTCTTCTACCTCCTTGTGTCTGTGACATTTATTTATTTATTTTTTTTAAACATACTGCACAACGACATCCAAAACTTTGCTGCAGCTGTGAAGCATGATGGAAGGAGCATCATCATGATTTTGGACTACAATTTATTCACTAAACGAATACCAATATCCAAGTTTTTGTTAAATAATTTTGATGTTTATGATGTTGAACCTAACAATAACAGATGGTAGAGCGGTTGCCTCTCAGTTAGAAGGTCACCGGTTCAAATCCCGGCCCAGGGCCTCTTTGGGTGGAGTTTGCATGTTCTTTCCGTGCATTCATGGGTTTTCTCCGGATACTCCAGTTTCCTCCCACAGACCAACATCTCCAGTTTCCTCCCACAGACCAACAACACGCATGTTAGGCTGATTGGTCACTAAATTGTCCCTAGGTGTGAGTGAGAGAGTGAATGATTGTTTGTCTTGTTTGTCTCTTTGTGGCCCTGCGATGGGACTTGAGACCTGTCCAGGGAGTACACTGCCTTTCTCACAGTGACTGCTGGACACAGTGACCCCCGTGACGTAAAAAAAAAAGAAGTGGGTAAAAGACAACTGTGACAACTTTGTTGTGAATTGGCGCTATATAAATAAACTGAATTAAAGTTAAATAAAAAGAGGATGGATGGATGGATGGATGGATGGATGGAACTTATTAACAATAGACTAGTGCAAAAATGACTTCTTGAGTTAAAATGCTTTGAGTGATCAGTAAGACTCGAAAATGTTACACAAATGCAGTTTATTTATCATTCCATTGAATGATTGGGTGATGCTTTAGGACAGCAGTCCCTAAATTTCTTTGCGCCACAGACAGTTTAATGTCAGACAATATTTCCACCGACTGGCCTTTAGGGTGTGGCAGATAAATACAACAAAATAAAACGATACGACCAACATAAAAACTGGCATTTCCACTCTTTGGTCATAATAGTAAAGGTTTAACATCCCTTCAACATAAGATATGCCACAAAAACAAATACAGTATAAAGTGCATGAAAAATACCACTCACCATAATGCTAGATCGTTGGAAGCCCTGAGATTGTTTCTCTGCAACGAGACTTTCCCATCTAGGGATGATGTGAGACAATGACACCCGAAGTGTGTTGCTTATGTCCAGTCTGCTCCGTATTTTGTTTTGGTTGCTGTCACTTCAGAAAACCCTGTTTCACACATATAGGATGTTGGAAATGGCAGCAGGGTTTTCAGTGTTCTTGGGGAGATCTCAGGGTATTCTACCATGACTTTAATCCAGAACATCGGCAGAGTTGTCTCAAACATACTTTTAAGACTGTAGTCCTTTGCGATCTCTAGCAGTTGATCATCTTCTTGCATAGACACGTTGGATTCCCCTGATTTGTTGGCAAATGGGTCACTGATCCATTCCTTGGCAGTTCATGCACAAATAAACTTTCCAAAGGCGTTTGCTTTTTGTTCATTTTGCTAGCTTGGGTTAGGGTTAGGGTTTTCAAATAATGCGGTAATATATTATGTGTTACTGGCGGGAACAGTCCCTTTAATAAGGTAGCCATGTGACCAAGGCAAGCATCAACATATATACAGACTCTTTCCAAAAAATTAGAATATCATGGAAAAGTTTTTTATCTTCCATAATTCCATTCAAAAAAGTTAATATTTTATAGATAGATCCAGGGCCCACAATTTAAAAAAATTCCAAGTATTTGTTTGTTTTTACATAATTTGGGCTTCCAGCTCATGAAACCCACAAAAACAGGAATTCAAAAAATTAGAATACTGTGGAGAAACCAGTCCACATTACTTCTCAGTTTTTGCAGAAAAAAGAAAGAAATTAGGATCACAACAAATCAATCAAAATGTGGTACTTTCAAAACGATATGTCACTCTTCAATACTTGGTTGGGAATTCCTTTGCCTTACCCCGGAATTACACTGCACGCGGCTCCGCCCCGCTCCGGTCCGCAGGTCGCAGCTGAGCGAGTCCAAAGCCCACTGCCTGCGCTCCGCTCAGGTCCGCCTGGATGCGCCGCTCCAAGACACGTGCGAGATCGCGCGATAAATCAAGTGATAAATAAGTAAGTCAGAACAAAACAATTCATTCGGTGGAAGAAGGAGAACAACTGTAGAGAGACTGCTGCCTTGATCTTCTCTCGTAAATGAGCTACATGGTTTGAGCAACAGGAAGTGATGTTTACATTTCAGAATAAAATACTTTTTTATTTATTTATTTTTGTATTGCGTTATTAGGTGTAGTCATAGTCATAAATATAATAGTTTAGTCATAGAATAGTCATAATTGATAGTTTGACAGCATTTTTGTACAAATAAATCCGTATAGAGCTAGGATTAGTCCGCCCGTGGTGATTTTATTTTGTAAATACGGAAGTTGTGCTCGTTCCTTTTCCTGTTGGTGCGACGTAATCTTCAAAAGTTGACTCCGGCACAGCTCCGTCATCCGGCAGAAATAGAAAATTTTCTAATTTTGACGGACTGCCGTCCGCTCTCCGCAGCTCGCCGCCGCCGTGCGGAGCCAGTGTAAATTCTGTCATTGATTATAATGGGTGCGTATTTGCTGCGGAGGTCGGACCGGAGCGGGGCGGAGCCGTAACGCATGTGGTGTAATTCCGGGGTTAGTCATCGTCTCGATGCAACCTGGCATTGAGGCAATCAGCCTGTGGCATTGCCTGGGAGTTATGGAAGCCCAGATTCCCTTGATGCTTGCTGTCAGCTCTTCTTTGTTGTTGGGTCTGGTGCCCCTTGTTTTCCTCTAGAGAATACCCCATAGCTTCTCAGTGGGGTTTGGGTCCGGCGAGTTGGCTGGCCAGTCAAGCACTGTGGCATGGGCATCAAACCAGGTTTTGGTGCTTCTGGCGGCATGGGCAGGGGCCAGGTCCTACTGGAAGATGAAATCTACATATCCATACAGCTCCTCAGCAGAAGTAATCACGAAACATTCACTAAAACATTCTGGTAGACTGTTGCGGTGACCTTGGATTTAAGAAAGCCGAGTTTACCAACACCTGCACCGGACATTGCAACTCAAATCATGGTTGACTGTGGATAATTCACACTGGACTAGCCTGGCCCTCGCCATTCCTACGCAGCTCCGCTCAATTCTATTTTCCCTTCAGAGTCAGAGAGTCTTTATTGTCATTTGCACCGCATGTGATACACGTGATGAAAACGAGATTATGTACACGGGGTCCCAGTTACATCCAACAACAAATGCAAGAGAAAAACAGTAATAACGTCTAGAATTAACTAAGAAAAACATCAACTAGTAATACACTAAGCCCTAATATAGTGAAAAAAAAAAAAAACATCATTATAAACAGCAGCACTTCCCTGCTGGGTCTGGGACTTCTCCCATAGACAAGGATTTCTCCAGTAGATTTTTGACCGGACCAATCAGAGAACAGAAGGGGCGGAGTTTTTGGCCCCTAACCCACGCCCCCACCTGTCCCAGCGCGCAGCCAGCGAGCATTCGCATGTTCTCATTCAAAGCGATGCAGGACTGTTTTATATGTGACACAAATGTATTAATTTCCCCTTCTTAATCCCTTATCTGGAGTTTTCTTTTGTTTTTTTTTGCCAAAAGTCAAGTGATCGCTCCCTCCTCCTCCCCCTCCGCTGAGTGCAATGATGAGGAAATGCCTCAGGTTGTCACGAGAGAATTAAACTAGGGTTTTACGTTGCTGCCCGAGTCCCTGCAGATTTTCTGGTCTTCTGGTGTGCTGGACCAGAGCTCCATGGTTTTATTTTATTTTTTAGAACGTTTTATTAACATATAAACACAGAATATGCAGCGGCAGCGAGAGAAAATGCAGCAGGAGGCGGAGCTGATGTCAACTTCACCAGAGCATGGGAAGCAGACCATATATGGCTCTGAGGGGGAGGGAGCAGAATGCTTTTCCCTGTTCAAAATTTTTCTAAGATCCAATGGTTTTGTTCCTCAGCAGAGGCCACGCCTCCAGCAAGAATCGGTTCGCTATGGAGAAAGTCCAGACCCTATTTGTTCCTCAGCAGAGGCCACGCCTCCAGCAAGAATCGGTTCGCTATGGAGAAAGTCCAGACCCTAGTCCGAAGCGAAGTGAAGGACAAGGGTCTGGTTTTAACCAGGCTAACACTGGACCTCAAGCAGTATGGGTTCTGTTCCTAACCCTTCTTCCTCCAAACACTTGGACCTTGATTTCCGAACGAAAGGCACAGTTTACTTTAATCAGAAATGGATATGTTGATTCAGGTTCAGAAGTGGCTTTGACCCAAGGAACCCGACAGTTATAGTCCATCTCCCGGATATGTCTGAATCTGGTGGATTTTGAAGCTGTGACTCCTACCTCATTCCACCCTTTCTGGATCTCTGCCAAATTCTGGAATCTTCTCTGTTTAATAATCCGCTGAAGCCCACGGTCATCTCTTTTGCTGGTGCATCTTCTCCTGCCACATTTTGCCCTTCCACTAGACTTTCCATTGATATGCTTGGACACAGCATATTGTGCCTCCTTAGCTATAATTTTTTGTGGCTTACCCATCCTATGGAGGGTATCAATGATGGTCTTCTGGCCAGTTGTTATAACTGCAGTCTTCCCCATATTGAGACAAACTGAGACACTTGAACCAAACTGAAGCAAGTTATTGACACCTGGGGAAACTGAAAGTTATGCACCATAACTCATGTTCCCTGAAGGAAGGGAACGAGGTGCAACATAAATGCTATGGGAAATTGCACTCCGCGCGATTACCTGAAGGAATACAATCACGCCTTTACGGCAGGGGCGTCAGCGTCGCGCCAGAGGCCCCGCCCTCTGGGTACTTAAGCCGCTGACGCCCATCCATCGATCTCCAAAATGCACTTCACCGAGCTTTCAGCATTGAAAGGGCCAGGTATGTTGCACCTCGTTCCCTTCCTTCAGGGAACATGAGTTATGGTGCATAACTTTCAGTTCCCTTATCAGTCATGTCACTCGGTGCAACATAAATGCTATGGGAACGTAATTCATTCACGCCCTTGAAATGCTCAGTAAAATGCATCCTAGTGTGAACGTCCACCTTTATTCAATAGGCATCCCAAGGCCGCTTTCTACTGTGTGTTAGAAAGGACAGCCTGAGTGACATCACACGCAGTAACATCCAAACTGTAATGCTTTGCAAACGTGTTCATTGAGCTCCAGTTCGCAGCAGCACAGATGTCTGCAACTGGTACACCCTTGAACAGTGACCATGAGGTGGCCAAGCCCCGAGTGGAGTGGGCACGCACTCCAGAGGGCACCTGTTGACCTTTGCTACTGTACGCCTTTTTTATGGCCTCAGTCACCTAGTCTGAGAGGCGTTGCTTTGATGGGGTCTTTCCTATAGCTGGTGCAGCAAAGCACACACACAGTTGATTTGTTTTTCTCCATTCGGCTGTTCTCTGCATGTAAGTGCTTAAAGCTCTCACGGGGCAGAAAGCCTTCAGCCTTTCTTGTTCCTGGGTGAGGACAGGAGCAAGTGGAAAAGAAGAGAGATCAGTCCAGACTTCTGGGGTTTAAAGTCAAAACCTTGGGGATATATGCAGGATTAGGCCTTAGGGTGACCTTTGACCCGTCAGGGGCGAACCTGGTACACATTGGATGTACGGACAAAGCATGGAGGTCACCCACACATTTTGCCGAGCAAAGAGCCAGGAGAAGAGCGGTCTTATAAGATAATAAATCTATCTTAATGTCGCTCAGTGGTTCGAATGGGGGGTCACAGAGAGCCCCCAAGACCATACTAAGATCCCATCTAGGGGTCAAGATCCTGCTGGGGGTCTCTTCCTTAGCACGCCCTTCATAAATCTTATTATGAGCGGGTGCGCGCCAGGCGTCCTACTCCCCCAGCCCTTGTGACAAGCTGAAATTGCTGATAGGAACACCTTAATCGTTGAGAAAAAACGACCTTTCTCCAACAAGTCCTGAAGAAAGGTGAGGAGCTAGGCCAAGTCGCATGAATAAGAAATAATATTTATTTTTGTGTACCAAGCTTCAAAAATATGCCATTTCTGGGCGTAGAGAGACTGTGTTGACACAGCTTGTGCGTTTTGAATGGTTTTTACCACGTTCTCTGGCAGGCCTGAGGCCATCAGCTTGTTCCTCTCTGCCACCAAGCTGAAATTTGCCACAGTTCTCAGCCTAAGTGGCGAAACTGTTCCTTCCGGTGACGTGGAGTTCCTTCCGGTGACGTGGAGGATCCCTGGAGAGGAGCCGGTAGTGGAACCAGCTCTCCCTCAAGGGCCCTAATTTCTGTGGTCCCTTGAAGACCAACCACGTTAGGGAGAGGGCCTTTCTGCAGATGTACTGCCATACTACTCTGATCGAGAGTGTTTGGAGGCAGAGGCAATCTGCTGTCATTATTAGACAAAAGCTGAACAGAATGTCTGTTTTTCCTCTTTTTGTTGGGGGTCATGGATCGGAGGGGTTGCAAGTTTTGTAAACGAGCAGATCAAAAGTCCAATATGTACAGGACATACACAGGATTGAAATTGCGTTTCTCTCAGTCCCTCGGTGCAACAGTAACCATTTAAACACTAAAACACTAAAACATTTAATAAACATAAGCATAAAATAGTAAAAGTGTAACACTGTCCTGAGTTTTTGCATAGTAGTATAAAAGTATGAAAATTTACACCAACACTAAAACACTAAACATTTAATGAACATAAGCATAAAATGAAATAATAAAAGTGTAATACTGTCCTGAGTTTTTGCATAGTAGTATAAAAAGTATAAAAAGTATATCTATAAAATAAACTGAAGGTTCTAGCATTGACATTTGCAAAGAGTGGCAAAGCAGCATATGAGTTAATGTACACAGTATATGTATGAGGTAGTTTATGTTGGTATAGAGGCAAAGTGGCATATGCAGTAAGGCACATAAGGCACATTGGGCATTAGGGCTGGGCCATATCATATCGTTACCGGTAATACCGGTATAAAAAGCTTGCCCGGGCAAAAAACTTATATCATGATATGCTAATTTCATGACGTAATACGTCAGGGCGCCCCGCCCCTTAACACCCGAGCGCTTTGAACAACTGCGCACCTCTCCTCCAACAATCTGTAGTGGTGTAAAACGCTAATTAGTCACTGCTAAAATGTTAAAAACAACGCGCGCGTCTCTTCTCTCCCCCTGCTCTGCAGGCACAGACTGTCCCCCCCTCCCCCGCCCCGCTCTGCTCTGCTCCGCTCCGAGCAGCCGCGGTGCAGCGTGTCCACCTCTGTTAAACACGCGCGGCTCCACTCACTCCATCAGACACAGTTCAGTTAAAAAAAATGAATCAGAAGAATCACACGTTCTTGCATGAACAGATGAAGTTGAAACACGAACAAGTTTCACGGTCAGCTGATCAACTTGTAGAAGTTACAGCTCATTTAAAGTGGAACTAAACCCAAAATTAACTTTTTTTAGCTGATAAACTCCCTAGAATGTGTTTAAAATGTTATCTAGCACTATGGCTGTGTTTATTCTCACATAATTGTGCATATCTGTGTAAATTGGCAATATTTGGCAATATTTGGTCTAAAAACGTGTTTACGGTAGTTCTATGGGTTGAACTGGTGACTTACACCTTAATTTTCTTATTTGTCCAAACGCTCATGTGTGACATGTCTGCTCATGTGTGACGTCACACAGGTGGTTCAAGCAGAGCCAATCCCCTGCAGAGATGAGAAGTGCATACCTTATATGGAAGTGCTACATTTAACTCCTGAAAAGCTTTTTCTTTTCTTTTTTTTCTTCTTTTTTTAAGCCTTTGGTTTTGTATGGAATGGGTGGAATAGATAAATACATCTACATGTTTATTCTTTGTTGTTGCTTGGTGTATGTTGTTGGCTAGAGGTTTAATTTGTTTTAGGTTGTTGCTGGTGGAGGCGTGAACAAAAGCATATATAATTTGTTGTATGTTTCATTTATGCTCAAAAAATCTTAAGCTTAATTGTATTTAGGCTAGTTGTTTTAGGAAACTACACCTGCACTTTAAAAATGATCTGTTATTTAGATTGAAAAGTCTGCACAAAATATAGATTAAAAAACACCACAAAAACTAAAGTGCAGGTGTAGTTTTACTTGGAGACTAAATACTTTACTAAATAAAGTAATTTCAGTCAAATTAGCCCTTGTTGTTTTTTAAAATTCTATATAATACTGCAAAGCAACATGTTAAGTTAATTTTGTCAAATAAATACTTTTTTTTGGGGGGGTTATATCACGAAATTTATCGTTATCGTGATATACTCTGAAATATCACGATATAATTTTTGAGCCATATCGCCCACCCCTATTGGGCATCCTTAAATAAGGCTAGTCAGAGAATACTGTATATGTATCAGCAGTAGTGTAGATATAAAAGTAGTGTAAATGTAAACAGTAGTAATAAATGTAAACAGTAGTAATAAATGTAAACAGTATTAATAAATGTAAACAGTGAATGTAAACAGTAGTATGACTATAGGCAGTAATGTAATACAAACATTAGTGCAAATATGAGAAGTAGTGCAAACTGAATGAGCACATGACCGAGAGTTTAGTGAATAACCCGTTTGATGACACAGAGTCCAGTGTTAAAATCTTTGTGTTGTGTGGTAATGTGTGAGAAAGTTTTTTGTGTTAAGGCAGTTCAAATGGGAGGGGAGGCAGAGCAGGCAGAGTGTTTAGCATCCTGACTGCCTGATGAACAGAGCTGTCTCTCAGTCTGCTGGTTCGAGCCTGGAGACTCCTCAGTCTCCTCCCTGATGGCAGCAGTCTGAAGCAGCTGTGTAGTGGGTGTGTGGGATCACCTGCCATGCAGAGGGCTTTCCGAGTGAGGCGGTTGCTGTGTAAGTCCTGCAGTGAGGGGAAGGAGGTGCCGACGATCTTCTCAGCTGCTCTCACGATGCGCTGGAGGCTCTTGCGGCAGGATGCAGTACATGCACCAAACCACACCGTGATGCAGCTGGTCAGTACACTTTCTATGGCTCCCCTGTAGAAGGTGTACATGATGAGGGTTGAATAATAATGAACAATTGAACAATGTAAAATTGAAATAATAATTGAATAATAATAATAATAATAATAATAATAATTGAACAATAATGATCTCCTACCTCCAGCCCGTTTCCTGGTTGGGTCAGCACAGTGAGCGTGGTCACACGCTGCAGGATCACTGTTTGAGCATGGCGTGTCGCCCATTGAGAATAACGGGACCGCTTCAGCATGAGAATGTGGAGATGGTCCTTTGTGTTGAGCAGACTTTAGATTGGTTGGTGACAGAGAGTTCAGTCATCTTCGATTAAAGGGAAGAGGAGTCTGATTTAGCCCTGGTGCCATTTCTGTTCTGCATTGAGTGTTTACACACGCTGCAGTATCATCACAACTGCCTTTGTGAACGTGTGATACTGGTGTTGGCCTGCGGGCTTCTGCCGTTGTCCCCCTGTCCCTTACTGGCATTCGATGAATAGGTGGCCGGGAAGGTGGGTCGTCAAATTCTGTCGGCGCACACCCCTGGAGCGCGGACATGTCACGGGTTTGTTTGATTTGTGTATTGCCGGCCCCGTGGTTTACAACGGAGCGGGGTCTGGAGCACCTCAGCCATGCCTCTGCCTTGTGCAATAGCCGCTGTCCCCATCATGCGAAGCACAAAGTCTGTTGCCCTGCAGGCTTCATCCAGCAGCTCTCCGGCATTTTGCTTGTCTGACGTTACCTGGAGCTTCTGTAGTTTTTGTTTTTCAGCCAGGTATGCCTGCATCATGGCGGACGCGTTCATTGCGCGCGTTGCAAGACCCTGAGCTCTGTAGCATTTCTCGAGTAGAGAAGCCGAAGCTCGACGGGCTTTGCTAGGGAGAGTTGGTTTTGTCCCGGATGACTTGGGAGCCAGATGAGACGCCAGCGTGTCCTCAATTTGAGGCACATTGGCTATTCCCACTTCATCCATCCCGTCCACGTCGAGAAACTGTGAGAGCGGCAGCAGCATGGGAGCTCTGGGCTGAGACCAGGTGCGAGTCAGCTCTGTGAGGAAGTCCGGAAAGACGGGCATCCTTTGCCTCGTGGCGGCCTGCTGCTTTGAATAAAAATAATTTCCTGCCAACCTCGTGACTTGTTGACGAGGTGGAGGCTCCGGCCATGGGATCTGCAGTGCGTCCGCTGCTCTGTGACACAAGTCGAACAGAGCAGGGATGGAAAAGTCAGTCTCCGGGAGCACAGGCACCGGGGTGTGAGAGAGGTCTTCTCCCTGTTCCTCGTATTCGACATCGCCGCCATCCGCAGAAAATTCACCTGAGGCTGAAATCGAGATCTTGTCCTCGTTCATCATGCCTCGAGTGTCAAATTTGACTGTTAAGTCCACCATGGGAGCCAGCACATCTGGGCTGTCGCCCCATTTGACTCGGGTGCTGTCATCCAAAGCCATGCTCTTGAGCTCCGGCATGGGGGTCAGAGGCTCAGTAGTGTCCGGGTCTGCTGGCGCCGCAGCAGCCCCCATGGCCTTGGCAACGAAGTCCGCCCGGTGCCTCCTCACTGCCTCCAGCATCTGGCTGCAGTGTGGGCAAGACTCGGGTGCGTCCAGCGCCATTTTCGCGTGCAGCATCCCCAAGCAGACGGGACAGGCCTCGTGGGTGTCCGTCGCTGAGAGGGAAAAACCGCATCCGCTAGGGCAGGCGCGCGAGGTTGGGCTCGCCGCCCTGCTGGTCTTTTTTGGAAGTCTTGTCTTTCGCTTTCCTTTCTCCGGAGGCATGTCCGAGATAAGACGAGCGAGTCCTTCCAAGATCTTTTTTCTTTTTATTTGAGACGTCTCCTCTGTCGCGTCGCTTTCGCTGGCTAGCCTGCTACGAATTAGCAGAGGTAGCGGTGTGATGCAGTTAGCGCCGTCGAGTGAAGCAGTCTGCGGAAAGAGGAGAAGAAAAATCTTCGGGGTTAAGGAAAAATGTGTCGGACTAGCTTTCGCTAGCCCAGCAGTACGCAGGAAGAATTCTCTGTACGCCCTGTGTAGAGAGCAAGCTCACCTCTGGTCGAGCGATGAAGCAGCAGAGAAGTCCCGCGAAGAGAGAGAGAGAGTTCAGGTTTAAGCGAGGTGAAGGGCAATAAGAGATCGATGGATGGGCGTCAGCGGCTTAAGTACCCAGAGGGCGGGGCCTCTGGCGCGACGCTGACGCCCCTGCGTAAAGACGTTATTATATTCCTTCAGGTAATCGCGCGGAGCGCAATTTCCCATAGCATTTATGTTGCACCGAGTGACATGACTGATAAGGGAACCTGTGCAGCTGCTTTGAGTTTAGTAGATGATTGTGTCACATTCAGTTGAAAACATTCATGCCCTTCAAAATTTGGGCTGATTTCTCCACGGTATTCTAATTTTTTGAATTCCTGTTTTCGTGGGTTTCATGAGCTGGAAGACCAAATTATGTAAAAATAAACAAATAAATACTTGAATTTTTTTAAATTGTGGACCCTGAATATATCACCTATAAAAGATTAACTTATTGAATGGAGTTATGGAAGTTAAACAACTTTTCCATGAAATAAAAAATTTTGGAAAGAGTCTGTATACGTCAACACCTCATTGAGCGCTGAATCGTACGTCGATGTCGCTGCCATATTGAATGTGGCACGTTCGTGCTCTTCAAGATTTGGTTATTATAGACACAGATTAAATGTTAAATATGTATATTTCTATATTTATCATCACAATAATTGTTATACACATTAGTAGTTGTGAACATTCAAATGAATAAATATGTTTGTTTAGTGCTTACCTATAACCTAAACATTTAAGGAGTAATCATTTTTAATAATCCCCTTAACAGTTACAATTGTTGGCTTTGGTGCCTGTTTGTTTTCCAAATCTATTAGTGTGTGTAAATAATAATAATAATAATAATAATAATAATGGCCCTCATTCACGAAAATGTTCATATTTTTATCCTAAATTTCTCCTACTTTTGTTCGTACGAAGCGTTCGTACGAACATGCCACGTCAGATTCAACAAAGTCTTCTATCCTGAGGAAACGTGTGTAAATGGGTTGCGTTAAAATGATGAATCCCACCTGTTCTAAACAGCTGCGCGTGCACGCGAGAGGTCATTTACATAATTCCCACCCCTCAAAACACCATATAAGGCTACGTTTCCTGCCTCGGAGGCAAAACGTGTTCGTGCATAAAATGACAGCGAAAAGTAAAAAAGGAGAACTCTACCGGTGCGGAGATTGGAGTTCTGCTCTCCTTGATCGAGAAAAGTAAATCTGTCCTTATTAGCAGCGTCACTCATGGGAGTAAATGACCAACTAATGCCAAAGAATGTTTGTTTATAAGAAATGTGGACCTTAAAATATACACTTGTACTGGTGGCTAACTGGTTAAAATGTTGCACTGTTATCAAGATTTTGTGGGTTCGAGTCCCACAAGGTATGCCTATTTTTTTTCCTTCCTTCTTTAGATTATTTATTCATTCCAGATTAAAAAGACTTTATGCTTCATTTCTTGTTGTATTGTAAATAGTTTTCTTGTGTTTTTTAAATCTGGAATGAATTAAAAGGAGAAAAAAAAAACGTTGTCCCATGTGGGACTCGAACCCATAAAGTTCTGCACTGCGACGCAACGCTTTACTGATTGAGCTATTTGACAGCTATGACTGCAACAGGAGGAGGTCAACCTAAAGTCTGCGTTACCGAAGTCTGCGTTACCGAGACAAATTAAACTTAAATTAATTCATAATTTAAGTTGGTTTTAGTTTGAGATCTTCATATTAATATTGTAGTGTTAGAAAACGGCATTGATAACAAATTGATTTTAATTTAAATACTTTAATCCGTTAGTCATTATTACATTTAAAAATATAATTCGACTTCAAACAGAACCTATTGTCAAGACCAATTGTGGTGCGTGACTTTTTTAAACTCTAAATATTTTCTAAATAACGAAATATGAAGTTATGAAATATGAAGTCCGTCTCATCAGCAACAACGATGAGACGGACTACAGGAACGAGGTGAGCCGCTTGGCCTTGTGGTGCGGACACAACAATCTCACTCTCAACGTGGAGAAGACAAAGGAGATTGTCGTGGACTTCAGGAAGAGGGATGCACAACATGCCCCTCTGACCATCAACAGCACCGCAGTGGAGAGAGTGGACAGCACCAAGTTCCTGGGAGTGCACGTCTCAAAGGACCTGTCCTGGAGCAGGAACACTGCAGCACTGGCGAAGAAGGCTCACCAGCGCCTCTACTTTCTCCGCAAGCTGAAAAGGGCTGGAGCTTCAACCTCCATCATGTGCACCTTCTACAGAGGTGCCATAGAAAGTGTCCTGACCAGCTGCATCACTGTGTTCTGAAAAGGGTTTTCTTTGATCAACAAGGAGTACTTTTCGCCTCAGCCCAGATATTTCTATTTTTCTTCACAATTGGACTGGCTTCAGAGATGGAATAATTTTCCTATTCTTTTGGAAATTCCTTGTGGCACTTTCTGACAAAAAAAGGTAGGATATATTCCCAGTTTTATCCAAGACTAAATTATATTAAATTATTAATAACAGCAACAAGCCTCCTTTTGCATGGAGATTAGATGATCAGATACTATTTTGAGTCACCCGAAGTGAGGTTGCTCGATGGAAAGCAGACGGGCCTTGGCTTATCGGTTTGTTTGAGCAAAAAAGGACACAGAGTTCTTTTGTTCTCCCTGCTACTGAAAGGCCTTTGACAGCTCAACGGAGCTGTGAATGGATGTTTTTACATTTTTATTGGATTAACTGATTTTTCATGGATATAATTATTTTCCTTTTTACAAGATTTTTTGTTTTATTAAAATTTTGTGGATTAAAACATAATTTAAAGGATTATACTATTTTGCTGAAACCTTGAGGAATTATACTGTGAAAAGAAGATTCGGAGCAAGGCCTGATTTCAGAGAGCTGATTGTTTTCAAATCTGGAAGACTTTAAAGGGAGCTCTATGCATCGACAAACAGACACAAGCGGGCTGATTGTTATCAGCCTGTAAGTACACTATGTTCTATTTTCAAGCTCCGGATTAAGGACTTCTTCCTTTCTGTCAGTAACAGAATAAAAGGAATTTAAAGGGAGTCTTGTACACGGTATCAACATTCTGGAAGATTCCAGGTCTGTGTTCTGAGGCCTGAGGTTTCGTAGTATTTGATAAGGGTTCATGGCGTACTTTTTAGATTCAGGCCGGCTAAGGAAGGCCTTTACATCAGGACCGCAGAACAAATGAATGGATTACAACATTTTTGAATTGATATAACACTTTTATGGAATAATTGATTTGGCTAAATGGATTACCAGATTTTTTATGGAATGCAACAGTTTTGATGGATTAAAACTGGGATTTTTAACACAACAGGATTGCCTGGAGGTTTTTATGTGGAAATACAACAAAGATTTATCCAAGTTTGTTGGAGCAGAATTCTGAGTGGAACACAACAAGGATTACCTGAATGGGATTATAACATACATATCTTTCACAGCATGTTGGAATAGGCCCTTATATTTTTATTCCTTTTTCTGGAATTATAACATGATTTTCTTGGTGGGATTACCTTGATGGATTAAACCATTTTGACTGGATTATAACAGAATCACCTGGAGGTTCTTCTGTAGAAAAACAACAAGATTTCCTGGTGGGATTATTAAATAAGTTTCCTGGAGGATCACAAAACAAGTTTCTTGGAGGATCATAAAACAAGTTTCCTGGAGGATCATAAAACAAGTTTCCTGGAGGATCATAAAACAAGTATTACCTGGTGGGATTACAAAACAAGTTTTCCTGGAGGATTATTAAAAAGGCTTTTTCCTAGCGGAATTGAAAGCACAAGATTTTCCTGGTGGGATTAT
>JBBPBX010035673.1:0-15775 GCA_038048925.1 Garcialebias charrua
GAGGAGGTGTTGGAGTCATTTTTACAGAGCTGATGAAGTCAAACACCACTTGCTGATATTTTTTAAACTCAATTTTTTTTGATAATCTGTTCATATTAATGTTTCCCCAGAGGTTTTCATTTATTTGATAATATGGGATGGTTTTATTTTAATAAAATGTTTTTTTCAACATTCACCAATTTTGTTTTTACTAAAGTATGAGCTGTGAGTTGTAGATGCACGAATGAAATTAAAACAGATACACAAATATTCTCACAAAGAATAACTCAACACTAACAGATAATATAGTGTACTACTGTAACTTTATTTACACATAACTACAGAAACACTTGGTTCATTGTTATCCTTTTTTTTTCAAACAATATGTTCATTTGAACAGTCAGAAAAAATATTAAATTCATTGATTCATTTTCATCTCAATGCTCTGGCCAGTTGTAGTATTTCTGCATATTTTAATGTCTTGATGCACAAACGTAGCTTTCTGCAGCATCAGTCCTGATGTTCTACAGATCCTGAAGATGTCTCCATCTGTTGTTGAACAATATCAAGGTTTGTTCTCCTCCACCTCGGTCCACTCTTCAGGTGAAGACATTTCTGTGAATCCTCGCTCCTCCACGCTCATGGATGTCCAGGTGTTGTAGGTCTGGACGCAGGGGACATCTGGGTCCATTATGGGCTGAATGCTGCATCCACTTTGTCACTTCCCTCATCAGAACCACAGAAAATCAACAGATTTACATCAAAGAATATTGTTGAGTACTATTCTTTTCGTTGATGCAATCTTACCTGCTGTGATGTGAAAGTCTGGGTTGTACTAGTGGTTCAGGAAGAGCCTCAGGTGATGGACTGGAGACCTGGGGCCTCATGTATCAACCGTGCGTGCGCACAAAAACATTGCGCACGTCACTTTCCACGCAAAACCCGTATGTATCAAAACTGAACTGAACGTGAATATATGCGCATCCAGGTACATATCCACGCAAGCTCCCGAGCAGGCGTACGCACGTTTCTGTGGTTCTTGTTCCTTTGGCGACACTTACAGGTGTTTCAGAGAAACTGAAGCCCCACAGTCTGTGGTTGACTTTAAGAGCGGCTTGAAGACCTTTCTTTTCAACCGAGCATACTCTTCCTCCTCATGATTCTACTTTTGATCTGAGTTGATACTGTTGTTGATTTTAATTGTTTTATTATTTGTCTTATTGACATTCAAATATGTTGCACCTTGTAGCACTTTGAGATTTCCATTAATGAAAAGTGCGTTATAAATTGAATTCATTATTATTATTATTATTATTATTATTATTATTATTATTATTATTATTATTATTATTAACTGTTCATGATGTGAAAATGATTAATATTCCCTCCAAACACACGATTAACAAGTATTACATCCACATGACGCAGTGAAATAAAGGACGCGCAAAGTTGTGCCAAAAATAAATTTAACAGGAACGGATTCATTCAGCCTTACTGGAGAATATAATAAATAGTGTAACACGCAGAGCATTTATTTAGAAACAGATATAATTTTCTGATCTAGGATATGGCTTATCAGCCGTTTTCAGAAATAATCATTTTTCAGTTTGGCACTGCTGCTGCGCTCTGGGGAGCCGTGCATCACGCGTGCATACAGAAGCAGCGGTCAAACTGTTCCACAGAGGGAGCTGCAGGTCGATCGGGACTGTGCAGTCCAGTCCACACAAAGCCGGATCATGTCCAATGGAATGTCTCATCCATATGATTCCAAAGGCTGAGTGGTCGCGCTTGGAGCGCGCGCGCACCCTCACCGGTGTCGACACGGCAGCTGGAGGTGTTTCATTATCTGCGTTTATTGTAGATTTCTCCAAAATGACACGTGAAAGTACACCTTATATAACTTGTAGGAGAGTAAAAGCTTCACAGACAGACTGCGCACAGGGCTGCGGAGGGCGCAGCGTCTGGAGACGCCAACATCACGTGATGTCATGAAATGTCTCCACCAAGACGCACAGACTCGTTTCTTCACATCATCTACATAAACAAAGATCTATGTTCTAGCAAACATCCAAGTAAGTTCCTCTGTGTTTACAGTAATAATGGTAATAAACTCGTGCGCAAAGTTAATATTTCCACACAGAATGAATGAATGAGCCGGTTCGCGCACCACAGCAGGGTGCGCGCGCACACAAATACCGACACACAATCACTCGTTCTTTGCATGATGAACACATTTTATTACTATTCTTACTTAGGATGTTTGTCCTCACTCATATTATATTAAATTCATTATTTTCCCGAATCTAGAAATCATTTCTGATCGCGCAGGGATCAAACAAACATGTCCTTCACACATGCAGGAAGTAATTTGCATCTGTTTAACATATGTAAATGAAGGCGTGTCAGGGGAGGTGTCTCACGTGCGCTCAGTTCCACGTCAATTGTGATGTACAAAAGGAATGTGCGTGGATACCGGTGTACGCACAGTTTGATAAATCTGGATCTTTTTGTGCGTAGACACTTTTCTGGATTTCACCGTACGTCACTTTTCAGTAGGAAATCCACGCAGGTTTTTGATACATGAGGCCCCTGGAAACCTGAAAACACAAACAAAATAAAATAAAAGAATAATATATTTAACAGATATTTTAAAAGGGACTAATTTTTTAAACTATAAATTAATGTTGAATAATTATTAGAAACATTAACTAATATATTACCATTTCAGTGCTGTGGAAACTATGCTGTAAGTCCTCACAGAGCTGCTCACGTCCTGAAGTGAAAAGTCTCCAAAAACCAGCAGGAGCTGAAAAAAAATTATAACCTGCTGTTTACTGGAAATAACTTTGGCTTCTCTGCAGACAATCCGCTAAAATATTAACTTTTAAATGGCTAAATTGGACGGATCGAGTTTGTAGCTCCTCCATTGTTTTCAAGGTGCGCAGCAGAGACGTCTCTTGTTATGACGTCATCATCCTGCGACGGCGAAATCCCTATTTATCGTGTTAAAAAAATGGCGCTAATTTTAAACTGTTTTTGAGAGGAATTTTCATTCATTTCACATTGTTTTAGCAAAAACGATCAGAGGTCAATCTTAATATATATATATATGTTGTGCCATTTTATGGAAAGTTAAAAGATGATGTCAGTGGAGCTTTAAGTCTCTTATTAAAACCCATCTTTTTTCTTTGGATTTTGGTACAATCTGAGATGTTTTAACTTTGTTTTATTGTTTTCATAATTTATTACTTTAGTACTGTTTTTAGTCCCTTCCATTTTTTGATTGTATTGTAATTTATGATTGTTTTGTATTTTATGATTGTGTGTACAGCACTTTGGTCCTGTTGGGTGCATAAAGTGCTCTATAAATAAAGTTGGTATGGTATGGTAGCACTGAAAGTTCCAGGAAGCTTAGAACTTTTAGCAGGATCTGACGTCAGTGATTTTCTCTTTCTCGATTGGTCATTTCAATCAGGGAATGGGAGATTTGTTGATGTCAGGTGAACGTCAGAAAGCAATGTTTAGAAAACAGAGAAGCAGACTGTTTTGAGAACAGAGAAATAATGTTTTTAGAAACAGACAGAAAGGAGTCGCCAGTTAAATGAATATCTGATTAAACTGTTATTCTCATTTCTAAACAAAACTGAGAGTTCAGTCTGACACATACAGTACTTTGAACTCAGACATAGTTCTTTGACTAAGACATATTGAAAAAATATACCAGCATAGTAATGATCATTCACATATTGAGAAATACACCAGCATATTAGAGTGACAACTCTTCAAATAACAAATGATCATAAAATGACAAAAGTTATTCTGTTGATTATATCTGATTGTATCTGAATTAGACCAAAGCAAACAAATAAGAGAGTATCTTGTGATAAAATAAGTGTTCCGTGTTTCACTGAGAGATTCAGTGAAAAGTGTTTCAATAGTTTCCAGAGAGACAAAGGTGTATCGTTACAATAGAAACATTTCACCCTCCATCTGGAGGGCATCATCAGTCAGAGGAGTTCCAGCAAACTGTTTCCTCACCAAGTAGTAAACACCTTAAGTAGAACAACCAGTTTGCTGGAGCCAAGATGGTTTCTGGAGGCCATCCTGTCCCTCGCCGACTCCTCCTAGGCAGGCAGCCACAGCCAAAGTGGTTCAAGACAAGGAAGTTCATGCTCAATAATCCAGGTACCAAATCCAATAATTCTTTGTCAGGTCATCTGGATGGAGGGTGAAACGTTTCTATAAAAAATTAACTTTCCAGATGACCCGACTGAGAATTATTAGACTTACCTTTTTACTTGAGTCTGGAGTCTTATTCTCAGTGCTACTACTGTACGATCTCTACTGCAAATATGACAATTTACACAATTCACATAAATGTTTATTAAAAAAATTCTCAGATTGTTGGTTTTAAACGTTGAACATTAAAGTCAGACACAACTAGGCACATTAGGTCAGATGAAGTTCAGGAAAATATCTGGTAAAGTTTCCTACAAAACAGAATCATTAATCTTTCTTTTCGTGCAAAGCCCTCATTACTGTAAAACTCTCTCCCTTGTGACGGGAAGCAGATCGAATCAATCTAAACTGTTTATCTAGAATCCAAACTAAAGTAGTGTATGTACATATTTTTTCCTTCCTTTGCTGGGAAGAAATTCATCCCTTCCCTTGCCGGGAAAGTAAACTCCTTTTATTGACGTCATTTTGGTGTATAAATGAAATGGAGTGTCAGAATTGAGCAGGATTGTGGCTGTAATGTTCCTTGTTGAAGACTATTAAAAGAATCCCTCTTGACTGGCTAAAGATGAAGTCTCGCGTATAATTAATAACCTGATAAACCAAAGAGCCTCAACAATTGGCGCCCAACGTGGGACCAATTGAAAAGTGACGCAGAAAGTGGCACGAACCGAGGCGATTGGGTCCGTTCACCATTGTTCGTGCCACACCGACAGCAGTCCAGGTGGAAGGAAGTTCAACTTGGTATCACCTCAGTCATTGCACCAAATTTCCAGACAAAAACGAGGGCAGTGTTGTGAAGAATATAAACATTGACAATGGCACCAAGACGAGAACAGAAAACAAGTCGGATTACTGTTCTGTTCTGGATACTCCTAGGGGCATCCATGATGACAAGAATCCAACTGGAGGAGGTGAAGACACCGGTGAAACACGGCCAGGTCCTTCCAGACCAATCACCAGAGCGTTCGCAAAGGCTGCAGCCGAAACCAGGACAAAGCCATCACCCGCAAGTTGAGTATGATACAACAAAAACAACCAACCACATTCTGGCATCCTTGCCAGCATTAAGTAATACACTTGTATGTTCAAAAACACCAAAACACACTACTAAATGTAAAATAAAACGACTGAAATTAAGAAAAATAAGAAATGTAGACCTTAATGTAGAATGGATCCAGGAAACAACGCCCAAACCAGAAATAGCTGACATAATCCCAACTACAGTAGCCAAGACCACACCCAATGTAATAACAACAAAACCAAGAGATTTGTTAACAACGGTCATGACAACAACAACAAAAGCTAACGAATTGCTAACTACGGTTGAAACAACAACTAAATTAACAACACCTAACATTGAATTAAATGATGCCGAACCAACTATTCTAATTCAGGCCTTAACTACCATTGTGAAGCCTAAAGTGGAGCAGACAACTCCAAATCCCAAAGTTTTAGAGACAACTACGAAAACTGTTGATCCGTCTTGCACAACAGCTCAAAATATTGAAACAACTACACAAACCACAGAAGTTTTAACTACCTTAAGTGACTACCCTTATGACATTTCTGATCCTCGTAAGGGAGGATTGGATATGATTAGAGTAACCAATTTTAAAAACAATGTTAAACCTCTGTTTAAACCATTTGTACAAAGATTTGAAATTAATCCTGGTGTTGTCTCCCCTAGAGCGGGAGGGACAAGACCTGTTAGATTTGTCTCCCCTAGAGCAGAAGAGACAAGACCTGTTAATGTTGTCTCCCCTAGAGTAGGAGGGACAAGACCTGTTAAAAGTGATGAACTTTGGGAATTAGCTAATCAAAATACCTGGTATTTATGGGCACTGTATACTGCAAAAGAATTGACCTCAAACGAATGCATTATATGCACTAAAGCTCCTGGTTCATTACCAATAGTAATTCCAGAAAAATACAATTCACAACAATGTGCCAAAGAACAAAGAGAAAAATGTAAAGAAAATAAACAACGAAGCAACATCAAAACAAGCATACCGATGTTTTTCAAACGTCCAATGTGTGGAATAAAATGTAGGCTTCTATATGGAGCACAGAGAATTCATAACTATCTGGATATCTATCGCGGATATAAGATCCAAGAAAAATGTGCTGAGTTTTCAATTAAAACTGATCATAATGGACCACCAACAAGATATAAAATAGATTATGATGCTGAATATGAATGTTTTACAAGTGGAGGATTCACAGGCGATCAAGGAATCAATGTAGGAAATACGACAGTGAAATGTAATGTGACCTGGGTTTTTTCTTGGTTTCCACATGCAAAAATGAATCCAATCTTTTTCAATACACCTGTTTGGTATGAAAACCCTGAACCTCTAAGTCAAGAATGTGAAAACATAACCATGACAATTCCAACAATGTATCTATTCGGTGACCAAAGCTTTCCTATTGCTGATAATTATTGGATGTGTGGAGAAGATGTTTTGCTGAATATTTTGCCACCAAGATGGGTTGGATTGTGTGCAATGGTTCGAATGAAAGTGCCAGTGACAATGTTACATGACCGAGTGAATGAGTTAATTAAATTGGACACAAATGAATATAGGAAGAGAAATAAAAGACATGATGTTTTGGATAAAAATGTATATTTAAACACAATAGGTCAACCCAAAGGAATTCCATATGAGTTCAAAGCAAGGGATGAGATTAAAGCAGGGGTAGAATCTATCCTGCCATGGATAACAGTTAATAAAAATGTTGAATGGATTAATTATATTTATTATAACCAACAGCGAATTCTTAATTTCACCACTGAAGCTCTTGGAATGATTGGAGAACAATTACATGAAACAAGTAGAATGACAATGCAAAATAGACAAGCGTTAGATTGGTTATTAGCAGCTAAAGGCGGAGTTTGCCAATTTTTTAAAGATGAATGCTGCACGTACATTCCTGACAATACTATGCCAAACGGAATATTTTCCGAGGCTATGAACAAAATAAAAAATCTAAAAGAAGAGCTTAGTACCAATGCTGGCAAAGATGACTGGTCGTGGAATGGTTTTAATCTAAATTTAGGTGAAGGGTTATTTTTGATATTAAAGATAGGAATTAGTACAATCTTAGTACTAATTATAATTTCTTTTCTGACATGTTGTATCCTGCCGGCTGGGAAGCGGTGGTGGACTCGTAAAATGATGACTCAAATGGACCTTGTGGCTGCAAACCAATTTGTACAGCTTCAGATGGCCTCAGAGGACATGTCTCCCTGCCTCCCACTGAACTGACGGAAAAACTCTACAGGCCAAAGGAGGCGGAGGGGGCTTAATGGCCACTGGAGATCTGGAAATAAAGTGAGAAGTGACATGTTTGTCGAAAGAAAGCCCTCCTCCAGAATTCTGTCTTGCCCCCAACGAACACTATTTTGTTTTGAATGTTGCAATAAAAGAAGAAACTTATTGAACTGAACTGAACTTGATTTAAGTCAATACAGTATATCCTTTTAGTCCTACTATTTTTTCGTCTTTTCGAATATATTCATTTATAACAGGCATCATCGTGGACTTTTGATGCAAGACTTTTATATTCACTCAACGGCCGAAGCATTTAATCCATTTTATTATTTTAGCACCATGGAGCATTTATCTGTGTTTATTGTTTTATCATTTAATCTTGTATGCTTATTTTTGTACATCATTTATTCTTTACACATTTATGATTGTATTATTGTTTTAGCATTTATTCTTGTACTTTTATTTTTATTCATTTATCCTTTATGATTGTATTCTCTTTCAGGTTTTATTATGTTTCTTGTTCAGGTTTTAGCATTTATCTTATCAATTATGCATTCTTAGTATCAATTATTATTTTATCATTTATGTTTATCACTCTAGTATAATGTCATGATAAGTTGTTTTTGCTAAGACTATATCCAATAATGGTTTTATCTTTCATATATTCATTTACCATAGTTTCATAGGTTTTATTATAGGGAGCGAGGTAAGAATTAGCTACAAGACCAAGAAAGGTCTCTAGCAATGGACAGTTGCTACCATTCCTGGCCTATGGTGGGAGCTCCAGTGAGAGGGGGGGTCCCGAGGAGAGATTTTTTCCGTTAACAACTACAAATACAAATACAAATACATCAAAGCCAGCAACGGTTTTTCGGCTCCTTCGGGCATGATAGCAACTGTCTCAAAAGATAAAACTTAAGTTAGATAATTTTATGATACTTTTCAATATAATCAATTTTAGTTTTTATGTTATCTTTTATTAACTTCACTATTATTATGCATGTAGCACTAGATAAGTAAAATCAGTTAGCCTTAGTTTGAGATTTATCTCAAAAAGGGAGGATTGTTGGTTTTAAACGTTGAACATTAAAGTCAGACACAACTAGGCACATTAGGTCAGATGAAGTTCAGGAAAACATCTGGTAAAGTTTCCTACAAAACAGAATCATTAATCTTTCTTTTCGTGCAAAGCCCTCATTACTGTAAAACTCTCTCCCTTGTGACGGGAAGCAGATCGAATCAATCTAAACTGTTTATCTAGAATCCAAACTAAAGTAGTGTGTGTGTACATATTTTTTCCTTCCTTTGCTGGGAAGAAATTCATCCCTTCCCTTGCCGGGAAAGTAAACTCCTTTTATTGACGTCATTTTGGTGTATAAATGAAATGGAGTGTCAGAATTGAGCAGGATTGTGGCTGTAATGTTCCTTGTTGAAGACTATTAAAAGACTCCCTCTTGACTGGCTAAAGATGAAGTCTCGCGTATAATTAATAACCTGATAAACCAAAGAGCCTCAACAAGATCAAAATATAGTCCACACAGATCAAAAATAAAAATGCTTAAATAATCAAGCTGCGCCAAAGGTAACAATAACTTTTGCATCAGCAACATGTGAAAATGCAAAAAGAGCATTCTTAGCTTGGCTAATATTTCACCCTAGAACACTGGTTCTTAACCTGGGTTCGATCGAATCCCAGGGGTTCGATGAGCTGCTCTCAGGGGTTCGGTGGAGTCTCTGCCCCGGATGTAAAGACACACTTGTGTAAACACCGTTGTGACCGGTGTTGCCAAATAGAGTCCCACCCGCCCAAAGCACTCTCTATCCGCAAAAGTCAGAAGGAAAATCGCGGTGAACCGCCCAATCTGGCAACACACGATTCAGTGCAGTGATGCGGAAATATAACGCGCGCATGAAGTCAATGGCTGTACGTCGTGTGTTTACAAACTACGGTAAATATGTCGGGCAAAAAAAGAAAGTGGTTGGACATGGATTCACTTGTGTCACGGAACGGGATGGGAGTCAGCGTCCTATCTGCATGATATGCAACACGAAGTTGAGCAACTAGTCTGGCGCCGGCAAAACTGAAGGAACACTTCATGAAGATGCACAGACGGAGAATACAAGAACACAACGCCTGCTGAATTCAAGGTGAACGAGCCAGATATGATGTTGTTTCTATGCTAATTTTAGCTTTTTAAGCTAATTCCACATTTAATGCTCTTATTAAAAAAATGTCATCCTAATTCAGCAAAAATGTGCTCTCAACTTCATTCTGGTGATGCTTCTTTCTGCTATTTTAGCTACTTTTCAGCTGAATCTTTTTTCTAATTTTAGATTTTCTTCAGATAATTTCCACATTTAATTAATTTAAGCTTATTCTACCTTTTCAGCAACATGTTTTAGTACTCTTTTTCTGGTTTAAGGTCAATTAAAAATTTGGTGGTAATTTCTGACACTTTCAACCTAATAATTACCTTTTTTTGTTAATTTCAAGGTGAAACGAGCCAGATATGATGAAAGGGCCACTCTGCCTGCTCTTGGATTTGTACCTGTTAGCAAACTGATCCTCGCAGCATCGTACGAAGTTGCTTATTTGATCGCAAAGCAGGGTAAGCCACACTCCATTGGTGAATCTCTCATAAAACCAGCTGCATTAAAGATGGCAAATCTGCTACTCGGAACAGCAGCTGAAGATAAATTATCCCAAATTCCTCTTTGATGATTAAAAATTGTACAAAAATATTTTTGGGGGATGAAACTCTTATTGGGCCAGAATAAAGTTGTTGTGAGTTCATGCACTGTGTTGCTTTTGTTCTTTGAGCAAGGTGATGTTGTAGAATTTGGAAAAAAAATCATATTTTATATATTAAAAAAGAGGGGTTCGGTGAGTGGCCATATGAAACTTGAGGGTTCGGTAGCTCAAAAAAGGTTAAGAACCACTGCCCTAGAAATATTCAAGCTCTTTTTGATGTATATTTGATTTCTTCTCAATTATATAATTTTAATATAAAAAAATTAAAGACAACAGGATCAAGATAAAGTGGGACAAATAAAAAAAGTCAAAAAAGGTTCTTCTGTTGCTTTGTTGTAAAGGTATTGTGACATGATGTTGGAAATTGGCATATTTGTCACAACATATTTATCTTATATAATTCAGCTATGTTCGTTTTTGCAAAATAAATTATAAATATATTAAAATTTCATTACAAGTTATGGTAATTTTTTCGCTGTGATAGGCCCCTAGAAATCCGAGAATTTCCGCATACGTCATCAGTGATGTGCCCTTGGGAAGGCACTGCTCCAACGCGCATGTAAATATTAATGGCGGAGCATGTCGAATCAGATGAGTGCAGCATTTCTAGTGTTGATCTAAGCAATTTGCCTTCAGTTTTGGAAGGTGAAGGTAGTTCTGGTGATGAACAAGAGCCAGCAGGTTTTAATTTAGGTATTCAACCGTATTTATATGAACCTTACCGTTCAGGAAGTGAGTCTGAACCGACACTGCAGAGGAGGGAGGATTTTAGGCAGGAAAAGTCATGGAACCCGATCTATCTCATTTACAGAGCACTGATTGGTATTTTTTTAATTAATGTATCTAATAATTATTCAACATTAATTATAGTTTAAAAATATGAGTACCTTTGAAGTATCTGTACATTTTTAACGTTTATTTTAACATGAAAAACACCATTTTTATTTCCATAGATATAATGTGCATGTGTAAATGCACTGAATGTTCACTATATCTTGAGAGTATATTTATGAATTATCACTTCAAAAATGAATTTTCACTGAAATTCTGTCTGAATTACATCAGTGCATTTAATGATTACTGCTTACTTACTTACTGCCTAGTTTTATCATAAAAATATTTTGAATTCAATGAAAACACAAAACAATTGTATTGTTTTATAAATATTTCTCCACTGTAAATAAAGCAAAGATCTGATATATCACAAAATTATATAAATATATGCTGGTGGAGATTCTCAGTCGTCCAGGACATGATAAAATCAAAAAAAGTGTTCAATACAGAAACAACTGGACTTTATTTGTTACAGAAAACGTTTCACCCTCTATCCAATTGAATTGAGAAAGCCCTATGGATAGAGAGCGAAACGTTTTCTGTTACAAATAAAGTCCAGTTGTTTCTGTATTGAACACCTTTTTATCATATAAATATATCTTTATAATTTACATATAAAAATAAATATTATGTAATTTATTGGTTTTTAATGAAAAAAGTTTAAACACATATATTAAATTATTTTTAAGATGTTAAACAAATGGTACATTGACAATTTACACATTTTACAAAATTTAATGACACCAAAAAAGTCTCTGTTTGACATTGGTTTTTTTTATTTAAATTTATTAAAAAAAATAAAAAAATCAGAAATGTATGAATCTGCACAAAATCATCTAAAACATCTTTATTTTACAGAGTTCTACAGAGTTCCACTTCCATCATGTGTTGTGATCCACAACACTTTTCCAGCAGCAGGAGTGTACACTGGCTTCAAGTGGCCCAATATTTAATGATTACTGGTATCTGGAACGTCTCTCTGGAACTGCTGTGTAAATATCTGGATGCTGAGTGGAGGTGGCACGTGAACTTATTGTCCAGGCTGGTCATCTGATTCACCTGCGCAGAGATCAATTACCTCCTTTCTAACAGCTTCCACAAAGCCTGTCAAAGGAAAACAACAAACAAACAAACAAACAAACAAAAAAACATTATTTTTCAAAATACCTTTGTTCTTTGTGCCCTTTCTTAAACAAAGTTGTACTCTGACAGATCTTGAGTTGTACCTTGTTTGTGTGGTTTGAGAATTCTAAGAAAACATAAATAAAAATTATATATTTCAGAATCATGATTTAGATTTGTTTTTTTAACTATTTAGCAAGTTTTAATTGCGATTTTTATGCCAGAACTTTACCTTGGTAACTTGACTAGTTGAAGGCCATGACTCTTGTGGTTCATCAGATGTTGAGATGGTTGATCCTGGAAAGCTGGACATAATTCCAGCAATTTCATAGAGAGAGAAAAACAACATTACACACTATAAACATTAACAAAAGTTCAAAAATATGTAACATACACATAAATGTAATGTTTTTTTTTAGGTTGGTGAAATTGTGAGTGATGATATAGTAAAAACTTACTTATATCATATTATTTATTTAGCTATTTTCCAAAAAATAATTTTGTTATTTATTATGCAAAAGTGGGTATTTTAGTATTGTTGTGTAGAGCACCCAAAGTATTTTGACATTATTGTTGACAGAATGAAATTTGTACCGGTAATTAGACATCTAAATATTCTACTGTCTAAATTAAAAAATATGATTCGAATTCACTAGATCCTTCATGAATTGATTAGATCCCATGATTTAATTTGCATTTATGAAATGAGCAGTAAATAAGAAAATTAACAGTGTTTTTCATAAGGTTGAGTTTGACAACAAATTATTTTACGAGTTTGTTTAATCAAAATAAAGTAACTTTTGTCAATATAAGCAGTAGAAGTTTTAATCTGGCTCTAATCATTTTATTTTATGCTCTATCAATGGAAAACTTTTTAATACACAATGCATCTTTGAAAAAACGTGCTGGAGGTTCATGTGGGTTTATCATTCTTCCTAGCAGAAAACATGTCCGATTGCATTTGAGATTTATCATTTTAAGACAGTCAATCATCCAAAACTCTCATTAATAAACCCTCCCTGAATAAATAAACTTATTGATGTTACTTGATCACGCAGACATCATTTAAAAATACACAACAAGCAACGTGTGTGTGCTACTTATTTTCTGTCGGCTAATGTTTGTTAGCATCGAATAAACAGAAATTATTGTTAGTACTTGAATGTATTGAAGCAATCGAAGGGTTATTATTCAGCCAATACAGTTATTGGACACTCGATCAATGGAAAAGTGATTTAGACACGGTTTATTTCATACACAGTTGCTAAGTGCGGTTCAATTCGTGATGTGGCTTCTTTGTTCTTGGGCTAAGCTAAAAGCTAGGCCCGATCGCTTTTGAGATTTATCATTTTAAGACAGTAAATCATCCAAAACTCTGGAAAACAAAACTCTAATTAATAAACCCTCCCTGAATAAAAGAACATACTGATACTTGATTGCGCAGACATCATTTAAAAATACACAACAAGCAATGTGTGTGTGCTAGAGATTTTCTGTCAGCTATTTTTTTTAGCATCGAACATAAAGAATCTGCCATGATAATTGGCTTTATACACTCACAGTGTATAAAGTAAAACAACATGAACTCACGTTAAATATATAGTTTATCATCTAAAACACTACACAGCTCCGATTATGTTTACACAAAGACTTACTCTTTTCCTGGACAGTTTTCCGACGGTAGCTTTCCTGCGTTGTTTTGACGTGGTAGCTGTGGCACTTTCTTCTGTAGATATTCTTTTAAAAATAGTAGGAATAGCATCCGGTTTTAAAAGTCTTCTGAATCTTACTGGAATCACCAGAACTAACTTCACCTTCCAAAACTGAAGACAAATCGCTTAGATCAACACTAGAAATGCTGCACTCGTCTGATTCGACATGCTCCGCCATTAATATTTACATGCGCGTTGGAGCAGTGCCTTCCCAAGGGCATGTCACTGATGACGTATGCGGAAATTCTCGGATTTCTAGGGGCGTATCACAGTGAAAAAATTACCATAACTTGTAATGAAATTTTAATATATTTATAATTTATTTTGCAAAAACGAACATAGCTGAATGATATAAGATATATATGTTGTGACAAATATGCACATTTCCAACATCATGTCACAATACCTTTAAGGGCACTAAGTAAACGTGGGCATGCATGAAACAAGCTGCTACACCACTTTTCAATTTATGTGTCAAGTCAAAACAAATTCTTCAAAATAGTTTATCATATGTATATATATATACGGTAATCCATGTACCATATATATATCAGTGTTTCCCCTGCCATTATACAAGCGGGGTGCCCCACCCCGTCAACAGAACTGAGCACCCCGCCTACCAAACCGAACTTCCCCCCACCCAACCACCCTGCACAGACATAGCGCTAAGCTAGCAGCGCGAAATACAGGCTCAGCACTCACATTGCCTCTTCCCTCATGCTGAACGCCCCCTGCCCTCACTCAAAAACCATTAATACAAGCTGCGCTTAGACATGTGTTTGTCCCCCTGTCAACAAAAATCATGGATGAGATGAGCACCCCGCCATGGCAAGTTAATTAGGGGAAACACTGATATTTATAATAATCTACAGGTAGTCCCCGACTTACGAGCGCTCTGACCTACGAGGTCCCGGACTTACGAGTATGCATCTCATTAAAAAAAAAAAAAAAAATTATTTTTTTATAAATGAATACATGTACAGTACTGGACAGTCACCAAGCACTTAGCCTATCCTAACACAGTTTTTAAAGATGAAGGAATAAGTTGAATTGTCTCCCTTTCACATAAAGGGAGCAAGCTCCCTATGGAGCCTGCAGGGAGGAGGGAGACAATTCAACTGACTCCTTCATCTTTAAAAGTGACTGTACAGTACTGTACATTTATCTATTTATAAATAAAAAACAATAAAAAATAAAAATACTGTATATACTGTATATTTTTAATAAATAGATAAATGTACAGTACTGTACAGTCACCAAGCACTTAGCCTATCCTAACACAGTTTTTAAAGATGAAGATGAAGTTGAATTGTCTCCCTCCTCCCTGCAGGCTCCATAGGGAGCTTGCTCCCTTTATGTGAAAGGGAGACAATTCAACTTATTCCTTCATCTTTAAAAACTGTGTTAGGATAGGCTAAGTGCTTGGTGACTGTCCAGTACTGTACATGTATTCATTTATAAAAATAAAATAAAAAATAAAAAAAATTTTTTTTTTTTTTTTTACTATGTGATCCTACTTACGAATTTTTGACTTACGAGCGCCCCCTAGTGACGGAACTCGCTCGTAAGTCGGGGACTACCTGTACTGTAAAGTCATGGCTATTATGTGACTTTTATGCATATGTGTTTTGTTGCTGTGTTCTGTCATGTACTTCGCAGGTTTGCAGACGACGGTTGGGTGTGTTTGCCTTGTGCTCTTTTTGTGGATATTTGTTTTGTGGTCTTACTTTCTGTTTTTTCCTTTCTTTCTATAAAAAAATGTATCATATTGGTGTGAAGATGATGGCTGTGAGGTGAGAAGTGAGGCCATCTATAAAGGAAAAAAAGTAAATATACAGTACACGTGTGTGTGTGTATATATATAT
>JBBPBX010035673.1:15817-26080 GCA_038048925.1 Garcialebias charrua
TGAATCCGAGGTTCGACTATCCGACGGACCCTCCTCTCCAGAACCCCTGAATAGACCTTACCAGGGAGGCTTAAGAGTGTGATCCCCCTATAGTTGGAACACACCCTACGGTCCCCCTTTTTGAATAGGGGAACCACCACCCCAGTCTGCCAATCCAAGGGAACTGCCCCCGATGTCCACGCGATATTGCAGAGTCGCGTAAGCCAACACAACCCCACAACATCCAGAGCCCTAAGGAACTCAGGGCGAATCTCATCCACCCCTGGAGCCCTGCCACCGCGGAGCTTTTTAACCACCTCGGTGACCTCAGCACCAGAGATTGGAGAGCCCGACCCAAAGTCCCCAGGCTCCGCTTCCTCAGTGGAAGACGTGCCAGTAGGATTGAGGAGGTCTTCGAAGTATTCCGCCCACCGACTCACAACATCCCGAGTTGAGGTCAACAGCACGCCATCCCCACCATAAATGGTGTTGGTCGCGTACCGCTTTCCCCCCCTGAGACGCCGGATGGTGGACCAGAATCGCCTCGAAGCCGTACGGAAGTCATTCTCCATGGCCTCTCCGAACTCCTCCCACGCCCGAGTTTTTGCCTCAGCAACCACCCGAGCCGCATGCCGCTTGGACTGTCGGTACCTATCTGCTGCTTCCGGGGTCCCACAGGCCAAAAAGGCCCAATAGGACTCCTTCTTCAGCATGACAGCATCCCTCACCGCTGGTGTCCACCACCGGGTTCGAGGGTTGCCACCACGACAGGCACCAACAACCTTGCGGCCACAACTCTGATAAGCTGCCTCGACAATAGAGGCACGGAACATGGCCCACTCGGACTCAATGTCCCCCGCCTCCCTCGGAACGTGTTCAAAGCTCTCCCGGAGGTGGGAGTTAAAGCTGTTGGCGAGCGCCTGGTGGCCGGGCTTTTACCCATGGAGCTCGGCCGGGCACAGCCCGAAGAGGAGACGTGGGTCCCCCTTCCCATGGGCTCACCACCTATGGGAGGGGCCAAAGGGGTCGGGTGCAATGTGGGATGGGTGGTGGCCGAGGGCGGGGACCCTGGCGGTCTGATCCTCGGCTACAGAAGCTGGCCATTGGGACATGGAATGTCACCTCTCTGGTGGGGAAGGAGCCTGAGCTAGTGTGTGAGGTTGAGAGGTTCCGGCTAGAAATAGTCGGACTCACCTCAACACATGGCTCTGGCTCTGGAACCAGTTTCCTTGAGAGGGGTTGGACACTCTTCCACTCTGGAGTTGCCCCTGGTGAGAGGCGCCGAGCAGGAGTGGGCATACTTGTTGCCCCCCATCTTGGTGCCTGTACGTTGGGGTTCACCCCGGTGAACGAGAGGGTAGCCTCCCTTCGCCTACGTGTGGGGGGACGGGCTCTGACTGTTGTTTGTGCCTATGCGCCAAACGGCAGCGCAGATTACCCACCCTTTTTGGAGTCCTTGGAGGGGGTATTGGAGGGTGCGCCTCCTGGGGACTCCCTTGTTCTACTGGGGGACTTCAACGCTCACGTGGGCAATGACAGTGAGACCTGGAGGGGTGTGGTTGGGAGGAACGGCCCCCCTGATCTGAACCCGAGTGGTGTTCTGTTATTGGACTTCTGTGCTCATCATGGATTGTCCATAACGAACACCATGTTCAGGCATAAGGGTGTACATATGTGCTCTTGGCACCAGGACACCCTAGGTCGCAGTTCGATGATCGACTTTGTTGTCGTCTCATCTGATCTGCGGCCGCATGTCCTGGACACTCGGGTGAAGAGAGGGGCGGAGCTGTCCACTGACCACTACCTGGTGGTGAGTTGGCTCCGATGGTGGGGAGGATGCCGGTCAGACCTGGCAGACCCAAACGTATTGTGAGGGTCTGCTGGGAACGTCTGGCAGAGTCTCCCGTAAGACGGAGCTTTAACTCCCACCTCCGGGAGAGCTTTGAACACGTTCCGAGGGAGGCGGGGGACATTGAGTCCGAGTGGGCCATGTTCCGTGCCTCTATTGTCGAGGCAGCTTATCAGAGTTGTGGCCGCAAGGTTGTTGGTGCCTGTCGTGGTGGCAACCCTCGAACCCGGTGGTGGACACCGGCGGTGAGGGATGCTGTCATGCTGAAGAAGGAGTCCTATTGGGCCTTTTTGGCCTGTGGGACCCCGGAAGCAGCAGATAGGTACCAACAGTCCAAGCGGCATGCGGCTCGGGTGGTTGCTGAGGCAAAAACTCGGGCGTGGGAGGAGTTCGGAGAGGCCATGGAGAATGACTTCCGTACGGCTTCGAGGCGATTCTGGTCCACCATCCGGCGTCTCAGGGGGGGAAAGCGGTACGACCAACACCATTTATGGTGGGGATGGCGTGCTGTTGACCTCAACTCGGGATGTTGTGAGTCGGTGGGCGGAATACTTCGAAGACCTCCTCAATCCTACTGGCACGTCTTCCACTGAGGAAGCGGAGCCTGGGGACTTTGGGTCGGGTTCTCCGATCTCTGGTGCTGAGGTCACCGAGGTGGTTAAAAAGCTCCGCGGTGGCAGGGCTCCAGGGGTGGATGAGATTCGCCCGGAGTTCCTTAGGGCTCTGGATGTTGTGGGGTTGTGTTGGCTTACGCGACTCTGCAATATCGCGTGGACATCGGGGGCAGTTCCCTTGGATTGGCAGACTGGGGTGGTGGTTCCCCTATTCAAAAAGGGGGACCGTAGGGTGTGTTCCAACTATAGGGGGATCACACTCTTAAAGCTGAATCGTAAAAGTTAATAAGTTTTCCATTAATAGAGTATACAATAAAATGATTTGAGCAAGATTAAAACTTCTACTGCTTATATTGACCTTCCAAAACTGAAGACAAATCGCTTAGATCAACACTAGAAATGCTGCACTCGTCTGAGTCGACAAGCTCCGCCATTATTGTTTACATGCGAGTTGAGCAGCGGCTCCCCACGGGTACGTCAAATGACGGTTTTGCGGAAGTGCGCGGAATTTTAGGGGCGTGTCCCAGAGAAATAACTACCATAACTTGGAATGAAATTTTAATATATTTATAATTTATTTTGATAAAACGAACAGAGATGAATGATATAAGATATATATGTTGTGACAAATATGCAAATTTCCAACATCATGTCACAATCCCTTTAAGCATAATAATCCTGGAACATTTAGAGTAAAATATGTACATGTGTCTGCTTTCATGTTTTAGTTCGGAGTAGACAAGAAAAAATGAGCATTTCCTGTGTGAGAATATATGCAGACAAGGACAAATTTAGGAATATTTAATCAAAACTATTTTTTCCAATAACATAGTTTAATGTTGTTTTATGTGCTGCAGCTGAACTTTCTTTCATTATTCTCACAACACATTCCCAGTGACACAAATCCAGACTCGTACACAAAACGCTGTACTGTATTTTCATGGCCCACAAAGAAGCATTAATATTGATGAAAGGATCTATTAGAAAAAAGCAGAAGAATTTAGTTCTGTGTTATTTCCCCTGAGAAACTCTGTAAAACCTTACAGTTCAGCCAACTGAACTCACAGACTGTTGATTCAAATCCAGATAGTTTCATCTTCTTAAATTCTCAAAATAGTCAAAAACTAATTTAACACAGTGGTCTTATTCTTAGACTGTGTCTAGATTTGGATAATTCCTCTTGGATGTTTCCAGTTTTGTAACTGCTCGAAGATTCAGTGTAGAGCGAAGGGAATTGGAAGGAGCAACAAAGTTCAGAGAGATTATTTCCTCTGAGAGAAGGAAGAGTTCAGCCAACAATATCACACAGCAGCTCCATAACTCCAGCTCTCCGTAATAATCAAAACATTGAAGTACCCCATTTAATGTAGAAATTGAAGGACATTACGTCTGCTATTTTCTTTGCAGCTTCTTCTCACAATTACCTTCATAATAAAATGTGTATTCTTCCTTTCACAGTTTTTATTTCATCAGTTTGCCTTTAAGCTTTTGAGCTGCCTTATATGAAAAGACAGAAAAAAACTTTTTTTTTAAGACAGAAAAAATGCATAAAAAAAAGAAAAACAGCTGAAGATAGTTGATGTGGACAGACTAACAAAAAACTGCAGCTTGTGTCACAATGATTTTACTCGAGGTGTAAACACACATGATGGCACATTTAGAATATAGTAAATGTATTACAAGACTTCATTAAGCTTTGAAATAACCTGGTTTTGAAAGCCACCAGGGCGGCACGGTGGAGCAGTTGGTAGAACTGTTGCCCCTCAACAGGAAAGTTACCAGATTGGGACCCGGCTGGGGACTTTTCTGAATGGAGTTTGCATGTTCTCTTTGTGTATCCATTGGTTTTCTCCGGGTACCCCGATTTCCCAAAAAACATGCATACTAGAATAAGTCGTAACTCTAAACCAGTGTTCCCCAAACCACGGCCCGCGGGCCGCTTCCGGCCCGCCCAAATCTTTGATCCGGCCCCCAGAACAATACCAGAGAGCATTTTTATATTTTTTTCATATTTGTATTTTTTTTTTCATATGTGTATTTTTTTTTCTTCATATGTGTATTTGTATTGGACTTTTGCAATAAAATGTTCCTTAGTTATGAACTATTTTCAACTATTGTTCCACATTTAATTTATTGTGTCAGGGGAAAAACGCAACACATCGTGACATTCTGTCCATCTTTCTGCTTTCCGCCCCTCTCAAAGACAGAACAAAACAAACATGACGAACAGATTAGGTAAGAAGAGAAAAATAGATTCAGAATGTAGGGTATTTAATCAGCAGTGGACAAATTATTATTATTTTTGTTCAATGCAAAGAAAAGGCTGTCTGTCTCATCTGTAAAGAGGCGGTGGCAGTATTCAAAGATTACAATCTGCGGCGGCACTATGAATCCCGTCACAAAGACAACTATGATAGCCTGCAAGGCCAAATGCGAGCAGACAAACTCTCGAAGCTAAAAAGTGGACCTTTTACTGATGGAGAGTTTGGGAAGAAATGCATGAACGCTGTTGTGGAGGAGGTGTGTCCTGAGAAGAAAGATGTCTTTAATGCCGTGAGTCTATCAGCGAGTACAATCACCAGACGCATTGAACAAATCGGGGGTAATGTATATGACCAGCTGCAGCAGAAGACGAAAGAATTTGAATTTTTTTCATTAACCATTCATACTAATGGTTCCAGCTCACCTCCCCCAACTGAGATGCTCCAGACCGGTAGAAAAGGAAGTTAAATGTTGGATCCAGGACAGTGGTCCCATACTGAGAGACTGTTTTGGAAGAACAGACTGGCATGTTTTCAGAGAAGCTGTTGAAAATTGAGGATTAGTTGATCTTGACCAGTACACTTCCTCAGTACTGGGGTATATCAGCACATGCTTTGAAAATGTCTCCATCAAAAAATATGTTAAATGCTACCCTAACGCAAAACCTTGGCTGAATGCAGAAGTTCACACCCTGCTGGCAGCCAGGAACACTGCCTTCAAGTCCGGAAACTTAGAGGACCTGAGAAAGACAAGGAATGAGCTGGTTGCTGGCCAGAGGGCCAAGGCCACATATGCACAGAGGATCGAGGGTCAGTTCACCTCACAAGACCCAAGGAGCATGTGGAGGGGCATTAAGTGCATGACAGATTATAAAGTAAGGAGTGAACAATGCCCCAAAGACCCAGCTCTGCCTGATGCACTCAACAAGTTTTATGCATGCTTTGAAGACCCAAACAGACCACACAGCACCAGACTCACCTCACCACCGGATGAAGAGCATCTCAGCATGACCGCAGTAGAAGTAAGGAGTACTTTCAGGAGGATCAACCCTCCCAAAGCAACCGGACCGGACAACATACCCAGGAAAGTGCTGAAATAATGTGCCGATCAGCTCTAAGAGAGATAAGAGATAAGAGATTTATTTATTAACATTGCACCAGTTAATTAATACAACGTGATTATGTATACACAGTCGTCCAGAAGAGGGGGAGTATGCAAAGCTGCAGCATTTCCAAACACATGACATGTTCTTCTGCGCGGCCGCACTCATCCGTCTCCGGATGAAGGTCAAACAGATATGGAAAAAGGAAAAACACAATAGGTATCATTTGTGATATTCAAAAAAAGAATCTATCAAAGATTGCCTTAAGACACTCTATGATAAAGTCCCAAAAACTCTATCAGCAATAAGCACAACCAGACAAGACATTGTTGCAGATTTGACGACATGCAAGGAGATCAAAAGAGTCTGTGAGCAGCACTCAGATAACACAGTTCAGCAGTTGTTAAGCTTGGCGCCTCCGAGCACACTCCCAGAGACCTCTGGGGAGGGAGGGGGGGGGGGTCAGCAATGTCTCTCAGCTTCACTCCAGGAGAATAGTTTCCAGCAGACAGCCTTCTTCTTTTTCCAAGGTCGTGCAGAAACTAGATTAGATAGTTATTGTTTATCTTCAATCCAGGCCACAGTGTTCTTTTTGACTGCAGCCTTCCAAAGTCCAGGTGCTGTTCAGGTCCAAAATCGCCGAATCATATGAGGTTCCGAAGCTACGAACCCCCATCCGTGCCCTGATTAATGCCGGGCGGCTGTAAACGAGTTCCAAAGCGCACCGCAGGTCCGCGGTGGTCTACCGCCGCTCCCATTGTGCGGTTCAGTTCGTACAACAGCTGGGTTGAGGAGCTCACAGCCCGGATCAGAGATTCTTGCTGATCAGGAAGTTTGGCCAGCGCGCCGATAGCCGCCGCAGTCTTCCTGATCTTCCAGTAACAGACAGCTCCGCTCACTCCAAAAAACAGAGCAGCTGCCACCAATATCCCAATAATCCACAAATCTTCCACGTCTTCGACAGACAGGACGGTCAAACACATGGGTTGCCACTGTCCCCAGGAGTCCATCATGTATCCGACAGCGTGCGTGTCAGAGGGGCAAACCGCTTCTCCTGGCCCGGTCCGCTTCGTGGAAAAAATCTTATCTATAGATGAAACAGCCCAATTTATTAAATCCATCGCAAATTGGTTCGAGTGAGTGCTGAAGAGTCACGGACGAGACAAAAAGCAAGCAGGGAGAGGAAAACTTAGGGAGGGTAGGAGCAAAAAGATATGCGACTTGCTCTGCCGAGAAGCGGAAGTAGAAAAACGATCACTACGATGTGATGGCCGACATCTTTAACACCTCACTTGTCCTGGAGACAGTTCCCACCTGCCTGAAGACCGCCACCATCATCCCAGTCCCAAAAAGCTCCACAGTGACTGGTCTGAATGACTATTGGCCAGTGGCCCTCACCCCGATAGTCGCAAAATGCTTTGAAAAACTGGCCATGACCCACATCAAAACATCCATCAACATCAACGAGGACACTGCTCAGTATACGTATCGCGAGAACCGCTAAACAGAGGATGCCATCTCCTCTGTGGTCCACACTGCTCTCTCCCACCATTTGTAACTGGGTACTAGACTTTTTAACAAACAGACCATAGTCAGTGAGGATCCACAACTTCTCCTCCTCCACCATAACCCTCAGCACTGGCTCTCCTCAAGGATGTGTGTTGAGCCCTCTCCTGTTAACTCTGCTCACATATGATTGTGCAGCCACCGATCCAGGCTGTCATATTGTAAAGTTTGCAGATGATACAGCTGTGGTGGGATGCATCACAAACAATGATGAGTCAAAGTCAAGTCAAAGTCAAAGTCAAAGTCAACTTTATTGTCAGAACTGCAATATGTACAGGACATACACAGGACCGAAATTGCGTTTCTCTCAGTCCCTCGGTGCAACAGTAACCATCTAAACACTAAACACTAAAACATTTAATAAACATAAGCATAAAATAGTAAAAGTGTAACACTGTCCTGAGTTTTTTCATAATAGTATAAAAGTATGAAAATTTACACCAACACTGAAACACCAAACACCCCTGAAACACCAAACACCCAATGAACATAAGCATAAAATGAAATAATAAAAGTGTAATACTGTCCTGAGTTTTTGCATAGTAGTATAAAAAGTATAAAAAGTATATCTATAAAATAAACTGAAGGTTCTAGCATTGACATTTGCAAAGAGTGGCACAGCAGCATATAAGTTAATGTACACAGTATATGTATGAGGTAGTTTATGTTGGTATAGAGGCAAAGTGGCATATGCAGTGAGGCACATAAGGCACATTTGGCATCCTTAGATAAGGCTAGTCAGAGAATGCTGTATATGTATCTGCAGTAGTGTAGATAAAAGTAGTGTAAATGTAAACAGTAGTAATAAATGTAAAGCAGTAGTAATAAATGTAAACCGTATTAATAAATGTAAACAGTGAATGTAAACAGTAGTATGACTATAGGCAGTAATGTAATACAAACATTAGTGCAAATATGAGAAGTAGTGCAAACTGAATGAGTACATGACCGAGAGTTTAGTGAATAACCCGTTTGATGACACAGGGTCCAGTGTTAAAAACTTTGTGTTGAGTGGTAATGTGTGAGAAAGTTTTTTGTGTTAAGGCAGTTCAAATGGGAGGGGAGGAAGAGCAGGCAGAGTGTTTAGCATTCTGACTGCCTGATGAACAGAGCTGTCTCCAGCTACAGGCAGGAGGTGGAACACCTGGAGAGCTGGTGCAAGGAGAATAACCTTCACATCAATGTGAAGAAGAAAAAGGAGATGATTGTGGACTTCAGAAGGAACAAACAAACCCACACCCCACTGAACAAAAGAGGATCTGCAGTGGAAGTGGTCTCCAGCTACAAGTACTTGGGTGTACACTTGAATGATAACCTCAGCTGGAGCAACAACACCACCAGCCTGATCAAGAAAGGTCATCAGAGACTCTACTTCCTCAGACGGCTGAGACGAGCTGGTCTGAGTAGCCCAGTCCTCACCTCCTTCTACAGGTGTGCAGTGGAGAGCATCCTGTGCTCCAGCATCAACGTGTGGCATGGAGGCTGCACAGTTGCAGAAAGAAAAGCTCTGCAGAGAGTGGTGAAGGCTGCACAGAAGTCTGTTGGAGTCAGTCTCCCCACTATCACAGACATCTACACCTCCAGATGCAGGAAGAGAGCCACCTGCATCATGAAAGACCCCACTCACCTAGCACACACACTTTTTGCCCCACTTGATTTGATTTGATGTTTATTCATTCATTTTAAAAGAACAATACAAGACAGTTTCATCAGATACAAGAATACAAGTAGGATAAAATGAAGGGAGCAGAAAGAAGATGAAATCTTATTATATATTAATTATTTATGCCCCCCTGGATGATATTTAATAGATCCGGCCCGCAAGCTACAGCCGCCCGCTGGTGTTTTGTACATGGCACGGAGTTGATCAAACTATGGAATGGATTTTCTGAACGGAGTCGTGTCTCATGAACCCAGAGTAATGAGACCAGCCTCAAATTCAGGAAATCCATTCCATAGTTTGCAGCCAGCAGCTCCAACGTGCAGACTCGGTGAGTAGCATTTTAGCTAACAGTTAGCCAACTGTTCATCGTAACATGTCCGCTGTGTGGATGTATTTTCACTAAACACCATAAGACAGCAACGTGCAATGTCTGCAGAGTCATAGCGCCACTTTAAACCGCGCTCAAGTTAGTTCAGCGGGATGACACTCTCGCTGAAACAGCAGCAGGACCCAGCCGCGCGTCCCGGTCTCGGATCATTCAGCCTGTCCCTCATTCGAGCTCCATGTCTTCAGCTGTGTTTTTTTTTCTTGTTCAACCGCGTCTACTCCGACCTGATAATCTCGTAGGAGCGACAATACTCCCAGACTGAACAATAAAAACACACAGCTGAAGCTTGGAGCTCAACAGAGAAGTTGCTGAACTTCATCATAATTAATGACCAACAGCTATCAGCTGTAGAAAATGAAGGATTTCACAGCTTCATACTTGCAGCCAACAGTAAACAATCATAAAAAAGTACAGTATATTAATAAAAAGTCACAAGACAGCTGTATGCCTAATCATTCAACCTTTATTTAGGCAGGTAGCTCGTGCAGTCACTTCAGCTTGCACAAGTGGCTTCATTATTCATCAGCAGTCAGAGCAGAGATCAACTTTCAGCTACATTTGCACCCCTCCTCAAAAATGGCTAAACGTAAGGTGGACACAGAGAACAGGGGTTTCAAGCCAGGTGGGAGGCAGACTACATGTTCATGGAGGTAATCAATCCTGAGGATTTCCTCAGCTCAGAGCCTAACCCCAAACATTGATGAACTTGTACAAAAGATGAGGCACCTCCAAGTATCAGCCTCAGATAAGTGAGCATCACAGAGCTGTAACAAATTTTCAGTTTTTAATTCAGTTAAAGGGGACCTCAGATGCATTTTTTTAATTTTTATGTTATTTCTG
>JBBPBX010035675.1:0-20980 GCA_038048925.1 Garcialebias charrua
CTGCACAGCGACCTGTGACCCCGGAGCGGCAATCCACTCTGAACGGCAAAACCGTGCGTCGGATGAAAGCCCTGTGACTCAACGGCGACAGATGCCCGGAGTTCACGATGAGGCCTCGACCGCACAGTTTCCCGGAGTCCAAAGGAAAAGTGTCTCCCAGCCGACAGGCCGGAGCGCAGAAGTGGGATGTGGGGGAAGGGCAAACTTAAGGCACCGTAAATTATCCCTACGCGTGTGTGGAACTTCTGTGCTCTTCACCTTACTTACATGTACAAAAACCGCCAAAAAATGCACATTCAAATGAAATACCAACAGTAGTTCACGTTTTTTTTACTTTTAGCTGCTAACATTATAAAACACTGGCCCACCTCGAGACAAACAGCCCTCAGTCAACAAATAATTTAGTGTGTCCAAACGCAGACGTTTTGTGTTAAGAGGAATTCTGCTCACCTCTGTGAATCACCGGCTGTTGACTGCGCGCGTGCTCGTCTCTGTCGGCGGTGGGGGGGGGGGAACCCTCCAAATCATCTCTCGTTTCAGACGAAACTGCAAACCCCTCAACGTCGGTGGTCACCAAATTGTTGCGAATTCAAAAGGTTGAAGGAAGCTCTGAAACGAATGTGCAAATTTTATGTAGGTTTATTGTACATATAAGAATAAACCTTACAGCAGACAACAGACCTGACTCCAGCACAGTCCACACACACACTCTCTTCGAAGGCGGACCACGGTTTTATACCTCTAGATGACGTCATCGCCTCGTGGGACCAATCCTGGAACCGAACCGCCTTGGAACCGCCCTAGAACTTCCCCTACTCTGTGAGTGATCCGCCTCTCAGCCAACAAGCTATCAGCTCTGTATGTCAATCATCAAATGTTGGGTGTGTTGCATGTGCAGGCGTGTAACTGTTCCCTAGTGAAAACAAAGCCCGAGAGAAAAACGTTCTGCCTAGTGTCACATTTCACATTATAAGGCAGAATTAAGTGAATACAAATAATGGAACATAATGGGTGTAATGCAATACTGATAGAAATATATTTCACAACTAACAAAGGAATAGATCACTTCAACTCGTTTGTCATCAACTCTAGTTAAAATATTGTCTAGTCAATCTTGTAATGGATCAACAATGAACAATACTTTAACTTCCTGACAACATTTTCAAAACTTGGACCTGAGTGTCGAGACATTTGGAGAAATCTCTTGTCTCCTAACATCCCATGAACTGACACATTTTAATATTGCAGCAAGAATTTCTTGTTCAAGTTCAGAAGAAGTTGGTTTTCAAAGTTTTTGAGTCCATGTCTGGCTCTTTAGGGAGAGAGAATCTGTCCTGCTGTACTGAACAGTCTTTCAATAGTCTTTCAATAATAGTCTTTCACTTTTGTGTTGTTGTTATTTCTTCACAGCTCACATCGTGGACTTTCCTCATGGATGGACGTGTGTCCACTCTGTCCTGCCTCTGTCGTCCAGGACATCAGTCCTGCCTGTCTCTGGGCAGCACGGTGGCACAACTGGTAGAGCTGCTGCCTCTCAGCGAGAAGGTTGCCGGTTCAAATCCCGGTCCGGGGCCTTTCTGGGTGGAGTTTGCATGTTCTCCCTGTGCATGCGTGGGTTTCCTCCGGGTACTCCGGTTTCCTCCCACAGACCAAAAAACATGCTTGTTAGGCTGATTGGTGACTCTAAATTGACCCTAGGTGTGAGTGTGAGAATGGATGGTTGTTTGGTGTGAGTGAGACAGGTCCCTCTTGTAAATGAGTCCCTGTGACTCAACGAGGCTAGCCTGTATAAATAAAGGTTGAATGGTGTCCTTCCATCTGCCTCCATCCATCACCTGTGTCAACACCTTCTGCATGTATGACTGCTGCAAAAACAAACAAAAAAACACCTGTTCTGATGGACAGAACTGCTCACATCAGGACCACACCACTGAGCCCACACCTGGCCTAAAATGCTCCCATCATTCATGGTTGAGCACTGGCTAAGCAGTTCCATCTGATCCAGGTTTGAACTTGAGAAAAACATCAGTGTCTACCTACACTTCAGTCAAAGTAAGGACATTTTGTTTCCTTGTTTCCTTTTTCTGCTGCTTCTAGCTTTTTTTAGAGTTCATGGACTTTTTCATGCACATGGACTGCACACAAACACAAACACCACATGGACTGCACTGGTTTCAAAAACATGATGGTTGCATGGATGTGATTTTCGGCTGATTTGGTGCTGATTCATGTCAATAAGCTGGTGCTGCTGCTGCTGCTGGATGGATGGATGGATGAATGGATGGGAGTTCCTGCTGATTTGCTGGATTTTGATGTTAACAGCTCCTGCTCAAAGAGAAGTGTTCATGTTTCATGGTTGAACTCATTTGCAGATTATGGCTGAGAACTGTTCAGGAAGAGATTTGTACTGTACAGTATTTTGTATGCTTTGTCTGTGCTGGAAAAAACATTACAGTACTGTACCTGTACAGTACATGCTGTACTGGTTTTGTGTGTTTATGGATGAATGTGTGGTATAATGTGTTATGTAAGTGTTTGTAAATAAAGTTCTGTGCATGTTTATGGCACAGGATGTCCGCTTGTTCAGTCTCATGCCGTTAAATGTGTGTGCGTCGCTCCGTTAACGGTATAGCCGCGACCTACGTCAGAAATGCGGACCTACGACAGGCACGTGTTTTTGGTCCGCGAGATACGGCAGAATCGACCTAAGTCACACCCGTAGGTCCGGATCCCTGACGTAACTCGAGGATTCCCTGTATAGCCCCCCCTGGGGAAAATGTCACGAGCCGCCACTGCTCCGAGGAGGTCAGTCGGTTTACCTTTAGCATCTCCTGATGTCCGCCTCATCAATTAAAGTAGCGAGCAGTTCCGGTTTTGGTTTTGGTTTCCAAAATAAAATATTCCTCAAAAGGAATTTCTATTCAAAGGTTTGAGCTTTGAAGCTCGGTTCGGATTTTACAGCAAGCGTGCCATAAATCCTTAGCTGATGACGAGGTCATCGAATCAATGACCAGCGTTCATTCAGCTTTAGTAGAAACATCACATCTCAACTTATCCAGCAGAATATGCAAAGTTCTTCTTCTTCTTTTGGTTTTTAATGGCGGCTGGCAACCAACTTAAGGTGCATTTACCGCCACCTACCAGACTGGAGTGTGGTTATCAGTAATGTCAGAGGGAATTTGACACATCACAACGATGTGTATGGCGTGCAAATTCACACCCTATTTCTTATCTACATGTTTGCATGTTGAAGCATGCACCGGCATACAGATACTTAGATACTATTACATTAAATGCGATTTATTAAGCCTGTGTTATTTAAATACTTAAACAAGTGGTTTTTTACATAGCTCGATTTATTTTCTAATAGACTGATCATAGATAGTCCAATATTCTTTTTGTTTAGTGATGATTCCAAAAGCTGACGTTCTTCTAAATATTTATCACAATGTAACAAAACGTGCTCCACAGTTTCCATCTGAGGGCAGTGGTCGCAGGCCCCATTTTCATGCTTTCCTATTTTTAAAAGAGAACTATTAAGCCCAGAATGTCCTATTCTAAGTCTTGACATAACTACTTCCTCCTTTCGCCTTCCGCTCAAACATTTATTTTCCCCAACATTCTTTTGAATTGTATACAGATGTCTTCCGTTTTCATTGTCATCCCATTGCTCCTGCCAGGTCTTAAGAATTTCTTTTTGTATAATTGATTTTCCCTCATTTTTACTCAGTGGAATATTTAAATGAACAATTTCTGATTTCAAAGCCTGTTTTGCAAGAATATCTACTTCCTCATTACCTTCTACACCTGCATGAGCAGGAATCCAGACAAATCGGACATAGTATTTTTTATTATGTAGCTGAACTAATAATTGGTGTATTCTAAACAGCAAATCCAATCTGGAAGCTTTTCCAGACTTTATACTTAATAATGCCGCTTGGCTGTCTGACGCTATTATAAATTGACCATCACCCCCCATATCATAATCCAGCAACCATTCCAGTGCTAGTATAATGGCTGATAATTCAACTGTAAAAACAGCTAAATGATCAGCTGTTCTCCTCTTAAGCAAGACTCTAAGGTGTGGGATATTCATTGCTGCTCCGGTTTTACCACTATTTGGGTCTTTAGATCCATCCGTATATATAATCATGCTATCTTTATATCTTTCAAGATGCTTATTCACTACCATCCACTCTGGAGTATTTCCCTTTTTAAGAATTTCCCCCAATTGGAGATCAACTTCTGGATATATAAATAGCCATGGTGGAATTTCAGATTGTGGAACTGTTGCACTATATTGGAATTTAGTTAAACCAAGATTATCAGCTTTAATGTCCCCAACCCATCCAAAACTATTATAATTTGATTTATTATGTTCCCAACAGTCCTGCAGCACCATCTTAGTTGGATGATCTTGTTTATGTCCTTGTAGGTTCACCCAATACAAATACATTAGCTTTAATCTACGTAATCTCAACGGAAGCTCACCATTTTCCACTTGTAAAGCTGCTAAAGATGTTGTTCTGAAAGCTCCACAACAAGTTCTCAGTCCTTTCGTTTGTTCACTATCCAGTTTCTTCAGATGACTGTCAGCAGCTGCCATATATGCAATGCACCCATAATCTAAAGAAGATCTCATGAGGGCCCGATATATTCCTAACAGCGCTTTTCTTGATGCTCCCCATTCCTGTCCAGACAGACATCTTAGCAAATTGTTCACTTTTTTACATTTATTTTGAACTAATTCTATTTGATGTTTCCACGTTAAACTTTCATCAAAGATGACTCCTAAGAGCCTCACCGTTTTAACTTGTTCAAGCTTTTGTTTATAAAGGTGTAACGTAACGTCCTTATGTCTTCTATAAAAACAAATGACTTGAGTTTTTGTTGTTGACATCCTACATCCCCATTTGTTTGCCCAAACTTCCACTTTCGAGATAGCATCCTGCATCTTTTTCTGTAAATATACCAGATTACGTCCCCGCACCCACAAAGCCCCATCATCTGCATATAAGGATTTACCTATTCTCCCATCCATCTCATCGAATATATCATTTATCATGATATTAAAAAGAATCGGACTACACACACTGCCTTGTGGGGTACCATTCTCAACAGTGTACTTGGTAGAGAAATTTGTCCCCACCCTAACTTCTATTTCTCTACCAAACAAAAAATCCAAAACCCAATTATACATCTTACCTCCTATACCGAGGTTCCTTAATTTAATCAGTAATCCCTCTTTCCATAACATATCGTACGCCTTCTCCATATCAAAGAACACAGCTATCACTAATTCTTTATTCGTCTGAGCTTTTCTTATGTCAGATTCCAAACACAGTATTGCATCCATTGTACTTCTCCCTTTACGAAAACCACTTTGAAAAGGACAGCATTTATTTTTACTTTCAATAAAATATGTTAGTCTTTCTGTAACTAACCTTTCCATTATTTTACCTAATTGTGATGTGAGTGCAATAGGTCTATAATTAGTCGGATCAGCTGCCTTTTTCCCCGGTTTTAGTATGGGAATTATGATTGACTGTTTCCATTGCGCGGGAATATTTCCAGTCATCCAAATCAAATTAAACAGTTTTAATAAAACAATAAGAGATGATTTTCCTAAATGTTTAAGCATGGTATAGCATACCCCATCCTTACCAGGTGTTGTTTGCCTAGTGTTAATAATAGCTTTTTCCAACTCATATATGGTGAAAGGCATATCTAAATCTTGATCTGAAACTATTTTCTTAATAGTAATTTCTGGGTTTTCAGATAATAACTTTTCTTTATTCCTTTTCATATCCACAGATAAATTGTTTGAACTGTGTACTGCAATGAAGGATTCTGCTAACAATTCCGCCTTTTCTCTATTACTGTCCGCTATTTTCCCATTCAATTTTAGCACAGGTAAGGAAGAAGTTTTCTTAACCCCATTCATTTTCTTAATAATTCTCCATACTTCCGCTAACTTGGTTTCTCTTCCAATAGAATTGCAATACTGTCTCCAGCATGCCTTTTTTGCTGCTCTAACAGTCTTCTTAACTATAGCTTGTGCTTTTTTATATTGTAGTAATGTCTCCATAGTATGGTGCTTTCTGATCAATTTAAAGGCTTTATTTCTTTCTCTTATAGCAAGGCTACATTGCTCATTCCACCAAGGAACAGATTTTCTATTTCCTCTACCCCTAGTTTTAGGAATTGAAGTTTCAGCTGCATTAATAATGATAGATACAACCTTTGTATGACACATTTCCATATTACAAAACAAATTCTCATCTAATTCATTAAATTGAATATCAACTAAATTTCTAAATAAATCCCAATTAGCCCTATTTAGTCTCCATCTTGGTATCTGCTCCTCCTCTTCTTTAATTACTTCTGAACCAATTGATATCCTAATAGGGAAATGATCACTACCCATAGGAAAATCACTCAGCACCTCCCAAGATGTTATTCCAGCTATTGCATTTGATACTAATGTTAGGTCTAAAACACTTTCTAAATTTCTATTACAATCATATAGTGGGGCTATCATATATATATATATAATATGCAAAGTTAAAGGAAGTGGAAGCTTTTAAAGAGGGCTTGACCTCAGTGTGCTCACTCCTTCCTATTGGTTAGTCAACCAGGAAGTAGGAGGAGTTTTGGCGGGGTCAGAGATTTTATTATAAGTCAAGGAATGAAAGTTGTTTAGATCAGAAGGGAAGAGAAAGACAGATTAGTGTGGAGCCAGCTTTATGATTAAACTGATTACCGTATTTTCCGGTCTATAAGTCTCACCTCTCTATACTGTAAGTCGCATTGTCCAATTATTGGCAATAAATTGGAAAAATCCATAAACATGTCGCACCTCTATTTAAGTCGCACCTACATCACCGCTGATGTAACGCGTCACCGCTGACAACCCGGAAATGTGATCCGAGTTTTTTGCCCTTCTGCAAATGTCTGCCACAGGAGCGCGAAGCAAGGGCTTTAAGAAGATTAACACTTAAAAACAATAATTTGTTTGCTGAAAATTATAGCAAAGATGTGTCTGAGCTGAACTTCTCCTTAATAAATCAACATACTTGTGAAATGAGCTGGATTTAAAAATTTGTTTCGCTACATCTGATGAAACAATACGTGAGCCCACAGCAGGCGGAAACCCTGCATTTCGTTAAAATCTAACAAGATAAACACCTAAAATGTATAGATATATGTTAGCTGACATTATAGTAAAAGTGTGTCTTAGTTTAACTTTTCTTAACAAATCATTAAAATGGTCAAATCATCTGAATTTAAATAGTTTCGCTACCGCATAAACAAAACGAGCACGCGTAACACCAGACATAAAGTAGCAGCGAACAGACCTGCATGTATATTAATTTTAGCAAGATAAACACCTAAAAATATATAATAGCTGACATTATTGTAAAAGTGTCTCAGTTTAACTTTTCTTAATAAATGCAGTTTGATGGTTACAACGGCATAAATAAAGCGGCTTTAAAATTACCACATGCTCACCCGCCCATAAAGATGACAGAAACCGATATTTATTTTACGGTTTTTATTCGAAACCATTAAATTCCTTGTCCTCTGTGTCGCTGGCAAAAACTTTAGCCAGCGAATGAGGAAGGTTACCATTGTTCAAAGGTCCCTCTCCCTCCATCTCCTCCTCCTCACCGCTCTCTGAGTCCTCAGCTCCAGCCGCTCCAGCCGCTCCAGCGATGATGCTAGCCTTTTTGAATCCGGCCTGAATGGTTCTTGTGGTCACCGAGGTCCAGGCCTTGTCGATCCACTCCAGGACTTGTGAAAATGTGGCGTGCCTCATTCTCCCTGTGGTTGTGATACTGTGCTCCTCAATAACCATCTATTCCTCCCACAGATTCCAAAGAGCACATTTGAAGCTGCAGTTTACTGATATGTCCAATGGCTACAGGACTTTGGTTAGTCCACCCGGGATAATTGTTGGGACTGTGTTCAAATTATATACCTTCTCTTTCATGGCGAGGGTGATGTGGGATCTCATGCTGTCCATTATTAACAATGCCTTCTTGGTTTTAAAGAAGCCGTCAGGGCAATGGATGAAGCATTTGGTCAGCCACAAGGCCATCATGCCTTTGTCCTTCTTCTTCTTCTTTCGGCTTTTCCCTTTTCAGGGAGCCACAGCGAGTCATCCTCCTCCACCTCACTCTGTCCTCTGCATCCTCTGTCCTCACTCCAACTACCTTCATGTCCTCTCTAACTGCATCCATATATCTCCTCTTTGGCCTTCCTCTGTGTCTTTTTCCTGGCAGCTGCATTTCTAACATCCTTCTACCAATATACCCACTGTCCCTCCTCTGGACATGTCCAAACCATCTCAGTCTGGCCTCCCTAACTTTATCTCCCAGTTGTTCAACATGTGCTGTACCTCTGATTATCTCATTCCTGATCTTATCCATCCTTGTCACTCCTAAGGAGAACCTCAGCATCTTCATTTCTGCTACTTCCAGTTCTTTCTCCTGTCTTTTTGTCAATGACACTGTCTCCAGACCATACAACATAGCTGGTCTCACCACTGTCTTGTAAACTTTTCCTTTGACCTTTGCTGACACCTTTTTGTCACAAATCACTCCTGAAACTTTTCTCCATCCGCTCCATCCTGCCTGGACTCTCTTCTTCACCTCTTTACCACATTCCCCATTTTCCTGGACAGTGGACCCCAAGTACTTGAAGTCCTGCACCTTTGTGACCTCTGCTCCTTGTAGCCTCACTGTTCCACTGGCCTCCCTCTCATTCACACACATGTACTCTGTCTTACTACGGCTGACTTTCATTCCTCTTCTTTCAAGTGCATACCTCCACCTCTCCAAGTTCTCTTCCACCTGTTCCCTGTTCTCACCACATATCACAATGTCATCTGCAAACATCATAGTCCATGGGGATTCCTGCCTGACCTCATCTGTTAGTCGGTCCATCACCAGAGCAAACAAGAAGGGGCTCAGAGCCGATCCTTGATGCAATCCCACCTCCACCTTGAAGCTATCTGTCACTCCTACAGCACATCTCACCACTGTCCTGCTGTCTTCATACATGTCCTGTACCAGTCTAACATACTTTTCTGCCACTCCAGATTTCCTCATGCAATACCACACCTCCTCTCTTGGCACCCTGTCATATGCTTTTTCTAAATCCACAAACACACAATGGAGTTCTTTCTGACCCTCTCTGTACTTCTCTATCAACATCCTCAAAGCAAAGATGGCATCTGTGGTGCTCTTTCTTGGCATGAAACCATACTGCTGCTCACAGATAGTCACATCTTGTCTAAGCCTTGCTTCCACAACTCTCTCCCAGATCTTCATTGTGTGGCTCATCAACTTAATTCCCCTGTAGTTGCTACAACTCTGTACATCACCCTTGTTCTTAAAAATGGGAACCAGCACACTTCTTCTCCATTCTTTAGGCATTTTCTCACCCTCAAATATTCCATTAAATATTTGAGTCAAAAACCTCACTGCCACCTCTCCAAGACATTTCCAAACCTCCACTGGTATGTCATCAGGTCCTACTGCCTTCCCCTTCTTCATTCTTTTCAAAGCTTTCCGGACTTCACCCTCACTAATCTTTCCCACTTCCTGGTCCACAGTTTCTATGACCTCCACTCTTCTTTCTCTTTCATTCTCTTCATTCATTAGCTCCTCAAAGTAATCCTTCCATCTTCCCATCACACTCTCCTCACTTGTTAGAACATTCCCATTCCCATCTTTAATAAGCCTAACCTGCTGCACATCCTTTCCAGCCTGATCCCTCTGTCTTGCCAATCGGTACAAGTCCTTCTCGCCCTCTTTAGTGTCCAGTCTCCCATACAACTCATTGTACGCCCTCTGCTTTGCCTTAGCTACTTCCCTCTTTGCTCTATGTCCCATCTCCTTATATTCCTGTCTCCTCTCTTCAGTCCTCTCACTGTCATATTTCTTCTTGGCTAATCTCTTTCTTTGAATGGCGTCCTGCACTTCACTATTCCACCACCAGGTTTCCTTATCATCCATTCTCTGTCCAGATGACACACCAAGTACCTTCCTACCTGTCTCTCTAATTACTGTTGCTGTAGTAGCCCAGTCACTTGGAAGCTCTTTCTTACCACCCAGAGCCTTTAACAGCTCGTCTCTGAATTTCTCACAACATTCTTCCTTCTTTAGCTTCCACCATTTGGTCTTCTTCTCTGATTTTACTCTTTTTCTCTTCTTCACAACAACAGTCATTCTACACACAACCATCCGATGCTGTCTGGCCACGCTCTCCCCTGCCACAACCTTACAGTCTCCAATCTCCCTCAGGTTTCCTCTTCTACACAGAATGTAGTCGACCTGTGTACTCCTTCCTCCACTCTTATAGGTCACTCTATGTTCCTCCCTCTTTTGGAAATAGGTATTGACTATAGCCATTTCCATTCTCTTGGCAAAATCCACCACCATCTGTCCTTCCTGGTTTCTTTCCTTGACACCAAACCTACCCATCACTTCCTCATCCCCTCTGTTTCCTTCACCAACATGTCCATTCAGGTCTGCTCCAATCACCACTCTTTCCTCCCTGGGAATACTCTCTATCACTTCATCCAAATCTTTCCAAAATGTATCTTTCTCCTCCCCATCACATCCAACCTGTGGAGCATAACCACTGACTATGTTTAGCATCAGACCTTCTACTTCTACCTTCAGACACATCACCCTATCTGACACTCTCTTCACCTCTACTACATTCTTTGCCAACTCCTCCTTCAGGACCACCCCTACTCCATTTCTCTTTCTATCCACACCATGGTAAAACAGTTTGAACCCTGCTCCAATACTGCGAGCCTTGCTGCCCTTCCACTTGGTCTCTTGGACACATAAAACATCTACCTTTCTTCTCTGCATCATGTCAGCCAGCTCTCTACCTTTGCCTGTCATTGTCCCCACATTTAGAGTTGCAACCCTCAGTCCTACATTCTTCACTTTCCTCCTCTCCCTCTGTCTCCTGACACGTTTCCCTCCTCGGGGTCTTCGACTAACAGTAGTACAATTTCCGCCGGCACCCTGTTTGTCAACAGCACCGGTGGCGGACGTTGTTAACCCGGGCCTCGACCGATCCGGTATGGTTTCACTTTGATGAACTCGCATTATGGTTTTGGCAAGTGTTTTACATCGGATGCCATTCCTGACACAACCCTCACCATTTACCCGGGCTTGGGACTAGCACAAGAGATAATAATAATAATAATAAATTCCATTTATAATGCACTTTTCATTAAAAAAAATCTCAAAGTGCTAATACACTGGCTTGTGCTCCCTAGTGGCTGGTTTATCATGCCTTCGTCCATCCACCCTTTTTTGTTCACGGCTATAAAACATGGGGAGTGAAGTCCTCCTTAGGCATGGTCTTCCTCTTGAAGATGACCATGGGGGGAGCTTCGACCCTTCCGCGCCACAAGGCAGAACCACTGTAAAGAGGGACTTTTCGTGCCCTGTTGTGAGAATATTTCTTGATTTTTCTCCTTTCTGGGAGACGGTGCGGCTAATCGGGATGTTAAAAGTTAATGCACCTCGTCCATGTTGATGTGGTCCATAGCGATTCTGTGGGCCTGGACCTGGCGGAAAACAAGGGAGACATTACCGTACAGTAAACAAAACGAGTGCGCGCAGCCACAGACCAGACCTGCTGTTAGCGAGCGAAAAGACCTGCATCTACCGATTTTAAATATTTAAAATTTAGCAAGATAAACACACACAAAAAAAATTGTTAGCTTACCTGGCAGGAGACAAAAGCACGAAAGCTGGCGACTTTCTCCTTGAAGTCCGATGGGAGATTTTGGTACATCGTGGTGCATGCCCGTATAGAAATATGGTGGCGCCTCATAAATCTGAAGCACCACGACGGCCCCCCAGCGAACTCTGCGATGTCCAGGTCCTTCGCCAGCGCCATGGCGTGCAACTGTAGCTGGACAGTTGAGAGTCCTCGGCCAGACGCGCGCTCCTCTAGGATCCATGCCTTGACCCTCTTCTCTAGCTCCGGCCAGCGGGCTCTGAGGCCCCGGTTCGCCCTTTTGGAGTGCTTCAATTCGGTGAGCGATCCCTCTGCTTTCTGCCAGTCCCGGACCAGCTTCTCGCTGACCCCAAAGTGCTGGTCAGCTGCCCGGTTTCCGTGCTCCGCTGCATATTGGATAACCTGCAGCTTGAAGTCGGCTGTATAACTTTTCCTCTTAGTTTTCATTTCTCTACTCTATCTCGCAGTTCCAGTCATCTTGTTGTTCTTTGTCTTCCCCCACTCACTATCAGAGATTTGGGGCTTGGTGATGGGTTTTTATTCTCAATACACAAACAACAGAAAATGCCTACAGGTACGTCTGCACGTACACAGACTAGAGGTCTCTTTAGCACCCATAGCGGACAATACTGATACTGCCTGCGCCCCTAGCGGCCGATAATGGTACTGCCTGTAACCCTAGTGGCCAAAAGTGGTACTACACCATTTTTGGCCAAAATAAAAAACGGTCATATCTGAGCCAAAAATTGGTCTAAAAACATGGGGAAAAATCCATAAACATGTCACACCTCTCTATAAGTCACAGGGCATGCAAATTAGGCAAAAAGGTGTGACTTATAGACAGGAAAATATGGTAACCGTCTATAACACTTTTACACAAATACTGAAAAGTACACGTTGGTTTGTCCTTCGATTAAACAACGCCATTTAATTATCAACATATTGAAAATATTGATGATACTACAAAACAGAAGGTTATTCCTTTTGATTATTTGAATTAGAACAAAAATTAAAGAGTCTCTTGGTGATTTAATTTGTGTCTTTGATTCAAATTAAGGGAATTAAAAGTGTCCACTCTTCCCTTGAAGGTTTTCCAAGAAAAGGTGTCTCACAGACAGTTTCAGAGAAACGAGGTGTACCACTGAGAGTTTTCAGAGACCAAGGTGTTCCACTACACATCCCTGAGGTGTTCCCTAGCAGTTAAGCACATTTTGTGTACCTTATTATTATAAAGTGCTACTGAATTTTGGACAAAAGCCTCTTTAAAATTACAAGGGACAGAGTTTTGACCATTTTGTAGCAGCCATCTTGAAATGGGTTGACTTAAACATTAGTCACACTAATGTCTGTGACTAATGACTAATGTCAATGGTAAATGTACATCCATGAATTGCATGCATACGTTGAAAAAATAGTTAATGATACAAACAAATACATGCACAAAGGCAAACATATGATCCAGTTTTTTTCACTTTTAGTGAAATATTTTAAACCACCAGCATCACTTACTACATAAATCAGTATTTTTTTCTTTGCATCTACAGTATTGTGTTTGAATTAACAAAAGAACACTGAGCTGCAGCAGAGGACACTACATCTATCTAAAACAGGGTGGTTGCCATGTACAGGAGATGTGCAATGTTGCAAAGATTCAGTTATGATGAGAACATTTGCGTTCACACATACCCTGGCTGTTCTATATAGTGAAATGTATTTTTCTTCTCTAAAAATAAAAACAGACAATTTAACTGAGTTTTTATTACCACATTAACAATGATTGCTGCTGATGATGTTCTAACATCAGCAGTTCAGCTAAATGAATGAAGAATGATCACACAATGACCAGGATTTATAGAACATTTTACACACAGGACACAGTCTCAGAGGGAGATTTGTCTGGGTACAGTATTCTTCTGGCTAATTTATTGATAGTCCAGTTAGCTAGCCTTTATTTACTGGGTCATTGTTCAGGTTAAAGCCTATTTCACCCAGAGAGAGCTACATGGATCACTCGTCGTTATCTCTGTGTCAAAGTCTAAAAACTGGAAATGGGCCGCTGATCTTTCAGCTGTGACTGGATTCAACCATAGGAGAAATTACTTGCTTGAGTTTTGCTCAATGGTGGATATTGATCAAAGGGATCTGAGTCAGCACTTTCCTTATAATGTAAACACATTCATGGCTTTCTGCCTTTGGAAACAAAAATGGATCATTCTTTAATTAACCTGATAACAACAAAAATTTAACATAACCACGTTTGTCTTTTTTTCCCCCAAAGTACATTACAAATAATTTTATTTGAATTTTTTGCATATATCTTATCAATATTCAGGATATGAGTATAAAAACTTAAAAATGTACGTTAAAAGAAATCCTAATAAAATGAATTTTATAATGAATATGAAAAATAGACCTTCTTAGTAGTGGATAGGTTGTAAATTGCTGAATAGCTGAGAGAATATTAAAATTAGGTGCCTTTTAATTTCAGGCTATTCCTCCTTATTCTTTTAACAAATATAATGGGCATGATTTTATGATCATAGAAATGTCAAATACTATGCTGAAATAAGTTCTCAATTGTTGAACATAAAGAATATGTGACCCACAGTCTGTTAACATCTAAAGTCAAAACAACCCTGAGGATCTAAGGCAGAGTGTTGGCTCAAAGGGAATTAAAAATATGGCTGGCAATTTTGTGACTGATGATGATTTAAAAGCAAGAAGTGAGCAGGTAGTGAGGAGATGCCCTTGTTTCATATTTAAAATAATGTAGATTAGGGCTGGTTCTGGCAGGTTTAGTACCCTGGGTGGACAACCCATCCACGCAAAATGTTATGCAACACCCAAAGGATGTCAGGAGTTGGATTATTCGTCTTCCTGAGGCTCCAGAAACATTACTGAAGAGGCCTGTGTGGCTGAGGAAGAGGATGGGTCCTCATCATGAACTGTGGCAGAGGGTTCCACAAATTATTTCAGAAGTGCCCCTGAATTTGTATTAAAATGCCAAACATAAAAACTCCAATACATCTACCACTAGATCATCTGATCCATCAATGAGATAATAATCAAATAATCCTAATTCTATGCCTCACAGTGGTTATTTAATAGACTTTAAAACAGTTGTTGAGAAGTACCTAAAGCAATACTGAGTAATTACAGCAGGCTAACATAACTTTACCAAATAATGTGAAATGGTTTATGGCCTGTCATAATGACATAGCAAACAGCTAACAACTAAAACATCTACAAAGTATAGTGTGACATCTATTCATAAAATATATAGACAGGCTATATGAAATAATGTGTTTTATGTTTTTTTGCGGGGGAGGGTGGGGCCGTTCCTGGTTAGCTATCTATATCGCCCATAAACCACCACTGATGTAGATGGTGAATTTGGAACTAAAATAGAAAATTACTTTTGTGAGTTCAGAAAAACATAGTACACACGTACTGTATACACACACCAGTGTTTAAGCACGGTTATTTATGAGGATGATCTGGCCTAAAACACGATCAACCCTAAAAACCTCTATGAAGTATTAAAAAAAGATATTCCTATAATATTTGTCATTTGAATTTGGTACTCCTTTTAAATCACCTCAAGCTGTGGCTGAGTGGTTAGAGCAGTCGTCCTCCAATGAAAGAGTTGGGGGTTCGATTCCACCAGCAGTCACATGCTCAAGTGTCCCTGGGCAAGACAATGAACTCCTCATTGTCTCCGATGTGTGTCCCATCAGTGTATGAATGTGATAAAGTACTGATAAGTCTTTGTATAGATAATAATAATAATAATAATAATGAATTCAATTTATAACGCACTTTTCATTAGTGAAAATCTCAAAGTGCTACACACATTGAATGCTACACACATTCATACACCGGTAGCGGCAGACTACCATGCAAGGTGCTTTCCAGTTCTACTGGGAGCAACTCGGGGTTAAGTGTCTTGCCCAAGGACACAACGACACATGGTGTGGGGAACCGGGATTCGAACCGCCAACCTTCCGATCAGGGGACGACTGCCATTACCACTACGCCACGGCCGCCCTTACAGATACATTGAAGTGCTGTATGAATGGGTAAATGAGGGCACAGATCGTAGTGTAAAGCGCTTTGAGTATCTTGATAAGATAGAAAGGTGCTATAGAAGTGCAGTCCATTTACATTTACTAACTTTTAATTGAACTGACAAAATGTTTTTTTCTCCTAATTTATTATTTTTCCAAGTTTCCAACAAGTCAGCATTTCCTTCCCCATTTTTCCTTCCAGTTGGTTTCCTAAAAACCTTCAGCACTTTTTAGGTTCCAACTCAGCGGGACAAGCTATAAAACTGCAGTTGATTTCTTCCTTCTCTGATGGAGTATGTAGATGGCTACTGCCTCTCTTGTGCTTTTAATGCTGCGGGCTGTGGTGTGGTAAATGGTCGTGCTACTCAGCCTCTTTCTCTGCACAGTTAGCCTGCTTCCAGCTGGCAAACTCCCTTCAACTTTATTTTCACCACAAAGGAAAAAAAGCCTGTGCCAAATGGACCGTACACCCTACACTTCTGTGTGTGTGTGTGTGTGTACATGTGTGTGAAAACAGATGAGAGTCGAGTTCTCAAACACAGTTTTCTGGAAACCTAAAAGTGTTTCTTCTCTCACCTAAAGATTCTCAAAAATTTTTAATGCTATTTTGGTCTAACATTAATTGTTATTTACATTTTTCCAGATGCGACTTTATAAAAGGCTGTCAAAGTAGAGAGTTACTTACATGGACATTCATGAACGGAATATGATACCAACATTTGCAATAACCACTTGAGCTCAGAACATTTTGGCAGAGCCAGCTACAGCTTTTACAGCACTCGTTACTCGTTGAGTTTTTGCCACTGTTGTTGAGAGCAAACACTTCTCTGTTATTGTTCCATTCAGAGTCATGGACAATGACAGCGATGGCCCAAAGCTTTTTGAAACTCATGGGCAGAACTTGATGCTAGGCTCCCCCTTCCACAAAATATGGCATGAATGAAAGCAGGCAACTCACATTCCTTAAAGGAATGCTATGTATAAGTGCTATGTGTTGTCATCATTGTACGTTCCCATACAATGATGAAATTGGTTCTCTGCATTTAACCCATCACACCTGAGATACATCCAAGTGTAGGGGTGGGCGATACTGAGAATTTTGGAATCGATCCGATACCAAGTAAATACTGTGCTAGAATCGCATACTTCGATACCGATTCCGATACTTGGGGGCGCTGTTGAGCCGCACAAAATTGAACAGTGTGAGTAACAAAATATTTGCCCATCACCTCTTTTACAACACACAGTTGTTTAAATAAAAGTCTAGTGGCTCAATTCTACTAGAATCGATACGCCCACCCCTAGTAGAGAGTAGCTATGTAAGCGCACAAGGAGCAATTGGGGATTAGGTGTCTTTAATTATAAGATGCCTTCACACCACAAGGAATGTTTCATAATTCTTATAACCATTAAAGATAAATTGCTTTGGTTTTGCACTGCTAATTTTGTGATAAGTTGTAGTCTTTTTAACTAAATGTGTCAGTGTTTTTAGCCCTATTCGAATGGGATTACTTTTACCTACGTACCATACCTACGTACCATGTGTAATCAATAAATTACCTCCAATGTCTGCTTTATATGTGGCGCATTCGCACGGGATAACCAAAGCCTGAGATTTAGCTGAAATTTACAGACATCTTCTGGATATGATGTTAACGTGCTGCGTTGTCATGACCGGGCCGTTCATATAATGTGCTTAATGGGGGGTTCCGGACAGTCTCAGGCTTTGATGGGGTTTTACGAATCAGCAAAACTAAAGAATGCAAAATATAAAATTGTGTAAATCTACTTGTTGAGGAGGAGGCAGATCCAACTACCGGTAGCTGTTTAAAAAGGTAAAAAAAAAAAAGCCATGTTAAGCTCAGATGGACAGCTGTCACTGGCTGTGCGCGTGAGCAGCCCCGCGTCTGCTGCCACGCCAGCTGAAATGGACCTGTTACTTGTTGTGACCTGTCCCGGTGTCCCGGCCTTTTGCACAGTGATGGCTGGACATGGGCACCTGCGACTCCCGCTACCCGAAAAGGAAGAAGCGGGTAAAGATAATGGATGGATGGGTCAGTTGATCACGCACGCGTCTCCGTACCTCCTGTCATCTGTGGTAAAGGAAGTAGCAGCATAAAAGCCGAAGTGAAAAAGAAAAATCCTTTAAAAAAATAAAAAAAGGCCGAAGCAAGCAGCACATTCATTTAAAATAGCCTTGCTCTATATTTTTCCAAATTATTTAGCTTAAACAAAAACAAAAAAACACCACATTACGTATCAGACCCCGCCCATTGTTGTCCAAATCACAGAGATGCTTATCCACATTGGATTAGTATTATCACAGGACCTCAGAGTTCCGCAAAATATAGTAGGTAATTTGCAAAATATAGTAGGTAATTTGGGGGGATTTTTACTTTACAAATTACTGACATGGCCGATTTGCACGGGATTAACAACACAGACAATCTCCGTAATTATTACAAATAACATGTGGTCCCAAGGTAAAACTAATCCCGTCTAAATGGGGCTTTTGTTAGCTACTGCTTCTGAGTAGACATAAGAAAAGGTGTGATTCATAAAATGCTTGCATTGATTGACCTGTTCTGAATTTTTTTACAGTACAGTATTAGCATTTTATTTCTTCCCATTTTTCTTTGTTCTTGCATCACTATTCTTGTTTAATGTCTAGTTACATTTCAAATGAGCACTTCATTACTCTTCTTTGTCAAGCTTTTTTCAGTTGATGTGATAAAAAAAGATGCATCCTTACATTTCTAGTTGCAATATTTCACCTGGAACAACCCATCTCAACATCACAGATGTAATTTTGTTCAGTGCCGTTAAATACATACTGTATGTTTGCCTAATGAACGAAAACCTGCTAAAAACACACTCACCAAAATCATACCTCACAAAAACAAGCAAAGCAATTTATTTGTGTTATCCTGACCTACTACAGATTCATACAGAAGCTATCTTGTCTACATTTTACAGTGTATTTACAAGATACAAGATACAAGAGCTTTTATTAACATTGCACCAGGTACAACGTGATTATGTATACACAGTCGTCCAGAAGAGGGGTAGAGAATGTAAAGCTGCTGCTTATTCAAAACACATGACATGTTCTTCAGCGCGGCCTCTCTCATCCGTCTCGGGATGAAGGTCAAAGGTGTGAAAAAAAGGTAAGTAAACATGGGGGTTACAGCATTGGTATTAAAAAAAATGTATCACATTTTGTCTGCAAGACACCGCATGACACAGTAAAAACCATACCATAAGCACATAAGGACAGTTACATGTTGTATGTTGAGACTGAGGCAGGGAGGATCTGTCCATGATACATTCCGGATGCCTCCGATAACGCTCATTTGCTTACTCAAAGTGCAAAAACTGAATAAAAATTGACTCTGCCAAAACTATGTTATGAACAAAGATGAGTGGAAGTTTTGCCACAATGATGCTCGGGTTCAGGAATCAATCAATCAATCAATCAATCACCTTTATTTAACCAGGTAGAGCCCGTTGAGATCGAGATCTCTTTTACAAGGGTGACCTGGTCAAGTGGTCAGCAGCACACGTCACATTGGCAATAGGCATTTGCACTTATCAAAAGAAAATAAAGAAAACTACAATCAGGAATGATGATGACAGTTAAATTTTAACCACTGACCAGACTGCTGGCACAAGACCAGAACTGAACACGTTTTTTTTTTTCATTTACCCTTTATTTATCCAGGTTAGTCTCATTGACTAACACTGCAAAATATCACATCATGCTGATGCTGATCTGTTTTCTTGTTGCTGTGTTCATATGTGACCATTTGCTCATATAGACTCATGTTCGTGCGGCTGTCTGTTTGTAATGATTTTGTTTTTCTATTACATTAGTGCTTAGTGTATTTCTAGTTGATGTTTTTCTTAGTTAATCCTAGATGTTATTACTGTTTTTCTCTTACATTTTGTTGTTGAATGTAACTGGGACCCTGTGTACATAATCTCATTTCATCACATGTACCACATGCGGTGCAAATGACAATAAAGATTCTCTGACTCTCTGACTCTCTGATTGAGCCACGAGAACTCATTTTCAAGAGAGACCTGTGCACACATTCATTCAACCTTTATTTATACAGGCTAGCCTCGTTGAGTCACGGGGACTCATTTACAAGAGGGACCTGTCTCACTCACACCAAACAACCATCCACTCTCACACTCACACCTAGGGTCAATTTAGAGTCACCAATCAGCCTAACAAGCATGTTTTTTGGTCTGTGGGAGGAAACCGGAGTACCCGGAGGAAACCCACGCATGCACGGGGAGAACATGCAAACTCCACCCAGAAAGGCCCCGGACCGGGATTTGAACCGGCAACCTTCTCGCTGAGAGGCAGCAGCTCTACCAGTTGTGCCACCGTGCTGCCCACATGATCATCAAGACAAAATAAGTCAGGATGACAAAGTTTTTAAACTGAATGTTGGTGTCTGCTACAGTCTTTTCACTGCTGGATTACTCTCTACAGGCTGTTTTAGTAAACTATCATTTTCTTTAGCTTGAGCCAAACTCTGGCCTTTAATAACACCATCCAGATCTCTGTGGCACAGACCTCCCCCCTATGAGTTATATTTACATTTTTATACCAGTGTGTCACGTGGTGAGACTGATGCTCGGTGCAACATATTCATCCTAACTGAAAGAATCCTTCACATGTCAACACACTCAAGGACAGGGATACCCTGAAGTCCTGAGCCGTTCCTCCTCTGGTCTTTTTTACAGCTCTCTAGAGATTAGCTGTCAGGTTTTTTTCCCCCCGTTTACCTAATAAACTTGTAATGCAGACATAAAACACAGCATGCACATTTTAAGTAGAACTCATTTAATATATGTTTGACTTTGACATTTTTATTTTCCTCAGCGGTCGCTTGGAGGAAAGTTTAAAGTGTTTGTTTGAGAAATGAATATCTTTGCTCAGAGTTTGTCCAACATATTGAAGTTGTCAAACAAGGTCGTTCCACAAATTAATGAACTCACTAATGAACTAACTCAGTTGGTGACAAATCTTATGTTGCTCTCAAATGTAAAAAAAAAAAGAATTCTGAAAAGTATTTTACACGCTTTATAAACTTTGCAAAAAGTCTATTCTTTACTTTTAATCT
>JBBPBX010035675.1:21476-31920 GCA_038048925.1 Garcialebias charrua
ACACACACACACACACACACACACACACACACACACACACACACACACAGAAGTGTAGGGTGTACGGTCCATTTGGCACAGGCTTTTTTTCCTTTGTGGTGAAAATAAAGTTGAAGGGAGTTTGCCAGCTGGAAGCAGGCTAACTGTGCAGAGAAAGAGGCTGAGTAGCACGACCATTTACCACACCACAGCCCGCAGCATTAAAAGCACAAGAGAGGCAGTAGCCATCTACATACTCCATCAGAGAAGGAAGAAATCAACTGCAGTTTTATAGCTTGTCCCGCTGAGTTGGAACCTAAAAAGTGCTGAAGGTTTTTAGGAAACCAACTGGAAGGAAAAATGGGGAAGGAAATGCTGACTTGTTGGAAACTTGGAAAAATAATAAATTAGGAGAAAAAAACATTTTGTCAGTTCAATTAAAAGTTAGTAAATGGTAAATGGACTGCACTTCTATAGCACCTTTCTATCTTATCAAGATACTCAAAGCGCTTTACACTACGATCTGTGCCCTCATTTACCCATTCATACAGCACTTCAATGTATCTGTAAGGGCGGCCGTGGCGTAGTGGTAATGGCAGTCGTCCCCTGATCGGAAGGTTGGCGGTTCGAATCCCGGTTCCCCACACCATGTGTCGTTGTGTCCTTGGGCAAGACACTTAACCCCGAGTTGCTCCCAGTAGAACTGGAAAGCACCTTGCATGGTAGTCTGCCGCTACCGGTGTATGAATGTGTGTAGCATTCAATGTGTGTAGCACTTTGAGATTTTCACTAATGAAAAGTGCGTTATAAATTGAATTCATTATTATTATTATTATTATTATTATTATTATTATCTATACAAAGACTTATCAGTACTTTATCACATTCATACACTGATGGGACACACATCGGAGACAATGAGGAGTTCATTGTCTTGCCCAGGGACACTTGAGCATGTGACTGCTGGTGGAATCGAACCCCCAACTCTTTCATTGGAGGACGACTGCTCTAACCGCTCAGCCACAGCTTGAGGTGATTTAAAAGGAGTACCAAATTCAAATGACAAATATTATAGGAATATCTTTTTTTAATACTTCATAGAGGTTTTTAGGGTTGATCGTGTTTTAGGCCAGATCATCCTCATAAATAACCGTGCTTAAACACTGGTGTGTGTATACAGTACGTGTGTACTATGTTTTTCTGAACTCACAAAAGTAATTTTCTATTTTAGTTCCAAATTCACCATCTACATCAGTGGTGGTTTATGGGCGATATAGATAGCTAACCAGGAACGGCCCCACCCTCCCCCGCAAAAAAACATAAAACACATTATTTCATATAGCCTGTCTATATATTTTATGAATAGATGTCACACTATACTTTGTAGATGTTTTAGTTGTTAGCTGTTTGCTATGTCATTATGACAGGCCATAAACCATTTCACATTATTTGGTAAAGTTATGTTAGCCTGCTGTAATTACTCAGTATTGCTTTAGGTACTTCTCAACAACTGTTTTAAAGTCTATTAAATAACCACTGTGAGGCATAGAATTAGGATTATTTGATTATTATCTCATTGATGGATCAGATGATCTAGTGGTAGATGTATTGGAGTTTTTATGTTTGGCATTTTAATACAAATTCAGGGGCACTTCTGAAATAATTTGTGGAACCCTCTGCCACAGTTCATGATGAGGACCCATCCTCTTCCTCAGCCACACAGGCCTCTTCAGTAATGTTTCTGGAGCCTCAGGAAGACGAATAATCCAACTCCTGACATCCTTTGGGTGTTGCATAACATTTTGCGTGGATGGGTTGTCCACCCAGGGTACTAAACCTGCCAGAACCAGCCCTAATCTACATTATTTTAAATATGAAACAAGGGCATCTCCTCACTACCTGCTCACTTCTTGCTTTTAAATCATCATCAGTCACAAAATTGCCAGCCATATTTTTAATTCCCTTTGAGCCAACACTCTGCCTTAGATCCTCAGGGTTGTTTTGACTTTAGATGTTAACAGACTGTGGGTCACATATTCTTTATGTTCAACAATTGAGAACTTATTTCAGCATAGTATTTGACATTTCTATGATCATAAAATCATGCCCATTATATTTGTTAAAAGAATAAGGAGGAATAGCCTGAAATTAAAAGGCACCTAATTTTAATATTCTCTCAGCTATTCAGCAATTTACAACCTATCCACTACTAAGAAGGTCTATTTTTCATATTCATTATAAAATTCATTTTATTAGGATTTCTTTTAACGTACATTTTTAAGTTTTTATACTCATATCCTGAATATTGATAAGATATATGCAAAAAATTCAAATAAAATTATTTGTAATGTACTTTGGGGGAAAAAAAGACAAACGTGGTTATGTTAAATTTTTGTTGTTATCAGGTTAATTAAAGAATGATCCATTTTTGTTTCCAAAGGCAGAAAGCCATGAATGTGTTTACATTATAAGGAAAGTGCTGACTCAGATCCCTTTGATCAATATCCACCATTGAGCAAAACTCAAGCAAGTAATTTCTCCTATGGTTGAATCCAGTCACAGCTGAAAGATCAGCGGCCCATTTCCAGTTTTTAGACTTTGACACAGAGATAACGACGAGTGATCCATGTAGCTCTCTCTGGGTGAAATAGGCTTTAACCTGAACAATGACCCAGTAAATAAAGGCTAGCTAACTGGACTATCAATAAATTAGCCAGAAGAATACTGTACCCAGACAAATCTCCCTCTGAGACTGTGTCCTGTGTGTAAAATGTTCTATAAATCCTGGTCATTGTGTGATCATTCTTCATTCATTTAGCTGAACTGCTGATGTTAGAACATCATCAGCAGCAATCATTGTTAATGTGGTAATAAAAACTCAGTTAAATTGTCTGTTTTTATTTTTAGAGAAGAAAAATACATTTCACTATATAGAACAGCCAGGGTATGTGTGAACGCAAATGTTCTCATCATAACTGAATCTTTGCAACATTGCACATCTCCTGTACATGGCAACCACCCTGTTTTAGATAGATGTAGTGTCCTCTGCTGCAGCTCAGTGTTCTTTTGTTAATTCAAACACAATAGATGCAAAGAAAAAAAATACTGATTTATGTAGTAAGTGATGCTGGTGGTTTAAAATATTTCACTAAAAGTGAAAAAAACTGGATCATATGTTTGCCTTTGTGCATGTATTTGTTTGTATCATTAACTATTTTTTCAACGTATGCATGCAATTCATGGATGTACATTTACCATTGACATTAGTCATTAGTCACAGACATTAGTGTGACTAATGTTTAAGTCAACCCATTTCAAGATGGCTGCTACAAAATGGTCAAAACTCTGTCCCTTGTAATTTTAAAGAGGCTTTTGTCCAAAATTCAGTAGCACTTTATAATAATAAGGTACACAAAATGTGTTTAACTGCTAGGGAACACCTCAGGGATGTGTAGTGGAACACCTTGGTCTCTGAAAACTCTCAGTGGTACACCTCTGAAACTGTCTGTGAGACACCTTTTCTTGGAAAACCTTCAAGGGAAGAGTGTACACTTTTAATTACCCTTAATTTGAATCAAAGACACAAATTAAATCACCAAGAGACTCTTTAATTTTTGTTCTAATTCAAATAATCAAAAGGAATAACCTTCTCAGAGTCAGAGTCAGAGTCAGAGAGAATTTATTGTCATTTGCACCGCATGTAGTACATGTGTTGAAAACGAGATTATGTACACAGGGTCCCAGTTACATCCAACAACAAATGCAAGAGAAAAACAATAATAACATCTAGGATTAACTAAGAGAGACATCAGCTAGTAATACACTAAGCCCTAATGTAGTAGAAAAACATCATTATAAACAGCAGCACGAACATGAGTCATTATGAGCAGATGGTCACAGATGAACGCAGCAACAAGAAACAGATCAGTATCAACATGATGTGACATTTTGCAGTGTTTATTCTTATTATTTATTTATTCATGAGTCTGACAGCCTCAGGGTAGAAGCTGTTCCTCAGTCTAGTGGTTCTACATTTGATGCTCCTCAACCTCCGTCCCGAGGGGAGTGGTGCAAAGAGTGAGTGTGCTGGGTGAGTGAGGTCTTTCATGATGCAGGTGGCTCTTTTTCTGCATCTGGAGGTGTAAATGTCTGTGATGGTGGGGAGACTGACTCCCACAGACTTCTGTGCAGCCTTCACCACTCTCTGTAGAGCTTTCCTCTCTGCAACTGTGCAGCCTCCATGCCACACGTTGATGCTGGAGCACAGGACGCTCTCCACTGCACACCTGTAGAACGAGGTGAGGACTGAGCTTCTCAGACCAGCTCGTCTCAGCCGTCTGAGGAAGTAGAGTCTTTGATGTCCTTTCTTGATCAGGCTGGTGGTGTTATTGCTCCAGCTGAGGTTATCATTCAAGTGTACACCCAGGTACTTGTAGCTGGAGACCACCTCCACCGCAGATCCACCTATATACAGTGGGGTGTGGGTGTGTTTGTTCCTTCTGAAGTCCACAATCATCTCCTTCGTCTTCTTCACATTCATGTGAAGGTTGTTCTCTTTGCACCAGCTCTCCAGATGTTCCACCTCCTGTCTGTAGCTGGATTCATCATTATCTGTGATGCATCCCACCACAGCTGTATCATCTGCAAACTTAACAATATGACAGCCTGGATGTGTGGCTGTACAATCATATGTGAGCAGAGTGAACAGAAGAGGGCTCAGCACACATCCTTGAGGAGAGCCAGTGCTGAGGGTGATGGTGGAGGAGGAGAAGTTGTGGATCTTCACGGACTGTGGTGTTACATATCCTGAGGAAGCTGCCAATGCTGACCCCTTTTAGTTCTTATGTATGTTGACTGCAGTCATGCTTTTGTGTGGTTAATTAGTCTGATTGTGATCAGGCTTGTGTGTGTTCAGCCAGGAACACCTGAGAGCCACGCCTATATATACTTCAAGTTGACTGTGCTTGAATGCGGAGTGTTGTGAGCTCAGAGGAGGTTGCTTTTGCTGAGCTGTTTGAGTACTGTATGGTACTGTGTGGGGGTGTTCTCCGCCCACCCCTGTCTTGAAGTCTGATCTTCTGTTTAGAAGGTTCTTGGTGAGTAACTACTAGCTCATGTTTGGTCTTGACTGCTAGATGCACTTAAAGAGTGGCTACTAGCTCATGTTTGGTCTTGACTGCTAGTTGCATTTGTGTCAGCTCATTTGTTTGTGGAGTTTGACTGTGCTTGATGCACTTAGGAATGTTTGCTCATCATTTGACTTTTGTTGTGCTTAGTGCACTGGGTAGCTGAAGGCTGCATTGATGACATTAGGATCCTGCTAATGATAATTGATATCAGGGATGCTGACCTGTGTGGTTAGTTTAAGCTGGTTTAACCAGGAACATTTTTGAGCTTGGAGCTGTTTGGAGCTTGGAGCTGTTTTGGAGTTTGGAGCTGTTTGGAGCTTGGAGCTGTTTGGAGTTTTTGTTGGTTTGCCTAATGACAGAGTGAGATCGGTAGTCCAGTTATATCGTTTTTCTTTTACCCCTAGGGTCCCCTTTTGGTCAGGTAGTCCGTCTCCAGATAGGCTGCGACGGCCCTGTTTTTATGGGTTGGGCCGACGCTGGGGACGTTATATTCTTTTTGGCTGACTCACTCTTGTCCACCAATTATTTGTACTTTTGTCTGTCTATTTTTGCTCCCTTTTTGTTGCCCTGTGCCAGAAGACGGTGCACTCCGCACCTGGAGGGAGGAGTCGGGCAGTTTTCAATAAAGCTTTTTATTTTTACATTCTGCCTTCTTGTGTCCTTTGTCCATTTAATGTGTTCGGCCTGAGCCAGCCGTAACATATTTTGGGCGCCTCGTCCGGGATCTTGAATCCTTTTTGACTCCTTGTCTGGATCTTGAATCCTTTTTGACTCCTTGTCTGGATCTTGGATCCTTCTTCTTTTTTGCTCCTTGTCTGGATCTTGAATCTTTTTGAGCCCTTGTCTGCATTTTTTTTGCTCCTTTTTGAGTCCTTGTATGCATTTTTGAGCCCGCGTTTGGATCTTTGAGCTGTTGTGATCCTTGTTGGGTTAATTAATTAAACCTGCAGGTTGTTTGACTCGTTGGCGGGTCCAGTGCTGTGTGTGTAGGTGGTGCGTTCACGTACTGCTGGGACATTAGTATTTACACAGTTCGTTTCCTGTGTTTATCATGGAGGACTTCGATTTACACAGTTTTGTGGAAAGACCTACAGTAGAGGTTTTGGCTAGCTGTACTAAAGAGCAACTTTTGTGTATAGCGGATTATTATGAGTTGACGTTAGATAAACGTTCTAAAAGAGACACTGTGGAAAGCGAGTTAGCTGCCGAGTTAAAGCAACGCGGTTTATTTTCAGCTGTGACGTCACCGAAAGACCCAGATCGCTTTCCGTACCGTTTTCAGGAACAACTACGTTTAAAAGAAATTGAACGAGACTTAGTACTTGAGCAACAGAAACGGGAACATGAGAAAGAAATAACGTTACAGAAAATCATGTTAGAACAACGGAGAATGGAGATTGAGGTTGAACAGCGGAAAATGGAGGTTGAACAACGGAAAACAGAGTTAGAAATGGAAATACGTCTGAAAGAGCTGGAACGTGGATCTGCTCCGTTTCCTGTTCGAGAATTCGACGTGAGTAGACATGTTTCTTTAGTACCTCCGTTCAATGAAAAAGACGTTGATAAGTATTTTATCATGTTTGAAAGAGCAGCAAGTACTTTGAAGTGGCCAGAAACTGTTTGGCCCATATTGTTACAGAGCGTGTTAAAAGGAAAAGCACAAGATGCCTATGCATCTCTTTCTGCACTTGATAGTGGTGTCTATGCTAACGTGAAAGAAGCAATCCTGCGTGCATATGAGCTAGTTCCGGAAGCATACCGGCAGAAGTTTAGAAAATGTAAGAAAGTAGATAATCAGTCTTATGCTGATTATGTCAGGGAAAAGGAACTACTTTTTGATCGCTGGTGTACTGCGAGTGCAGTGACTGATTTTGACCAGCTGAAGCAGCTAATATTGTTGGAAGATTTCAAATTAAGTTTACCAGACAGAGTAACCACGTATTTAAATGAACATAAAGTGTCTGATGTTTCTAAAGCTGCAATCTTAGTGGATGAGTACATGCTGACGCATAAAATACACTTTGAACGTTCAAGCTTTGATAAAACTCGAAGCCCTAGTCATGTTAAGACCAGTTTTGATTCCTCTCAACCTTTTAGATACAGATCTAATGGAAATGGTAATGGTAAATTTAGAGGGCCTGTTGTTCCTCACAGAGACCGTGATGTAACTGCAGAACGACGTGAAAGTGATGTGAAAGAACCAGTAAGATGCTACTACTGCAAACAGGAAGGGCATGTAACTAGAACATGTCCTAAGTTACATAAAAAAGAACCAAAACCTGTAGCTGCAGTTAAAAGGCTAGATCAGTCATTTTCATCTGCAACAGAAAACTGTGAACGTGATGGATTCAAACCTTTTATAATGGAAGGGTTTATATCTACATCTCCATCAGGAAGGATGATACCTGTTAAAATACTCAGAGACACAGCCGCTTCACAGTCATTTATTTTGGACAATATTTTACCTCGAGATGAAGTTATTGAGATGGAAGCTGGAGTTCCCATTTGTGGTTTTAACATGCAGGAAGTTAATGTTCCTTTATGTAGGATCGTGGTTCAGTCAGAGTTGTGTTCAGGAGACGCTGTGGTAGGACTGCGTCCAAACTTTCCTATAAAAGGCATCTCCATGATTATGGGTAACGACTTGGCTGGAGGTCGTGTTTTAGTCACTCCAGAGGTGACTCCTGTTCCAGTGTTGTCCCCTAAATTAGATAACTTAGCTCGCACATTTCCTAATGTTTTCACCTCTTGTGCAGTTACTCGTGCAGCTCTTAAACGACAACAGGAGGAGGAGAAAGCTGAAGAAGTTGAGCTGAGTGACAGTTTTTTCAGTTCTGAAACTGACCAGACCCCAGTGAGCTCTGAGGAGAACACTTTAGAGGGAGTAAGACTCTCATGGTCTAGGGAACAGTTGATTAAACTTCAGAAGAGCGATGTTAGTTTAACATCATGTTTTATTGATGCAGAACCTGACAAACCTGACACACTGAGTAATGGTTACTACTTTAATGATGGCATTTTGATGCGTAAATGGACTCCTTTGACAGCATCTCCTAATGAAGAGTGGCGTAGTGTAGAACAGATTGTTCTTCCTACTCTGTATCGTCCAGAAGTTTTACGTTTGGCACACGACAGTCCCTTAGCAGGTCACCTCGGTATCAGAAAAACATACGACCGTGTGTTACGTCATTTTTTTTGGCCAGGTTTAAAAAAAGATACCGTACTTCATTGCAAATCATGCCATTTTTGTCAGATAGCTGGAAAACCGAACCAGACAGTCCCACCTGCTCCTCTTTTTCCTATCCCGGCTATTGCTGAGCCTTTCGAGAGAGTTATAGTGGATTGTGTAGGACCACTCCCCAGAACAAAGGCTGGAAACAAGTACTTAGTTACTGTGATGTGCGCCTCCACTCGTTTCCCAGAAGTTTTTCCTGTAAGAAAAATAACAACCCCAGTGGTGGTAAAGGTGTTAACCAGGTTTTTCTCGTTGTTTGGGTTACCACGGGTGGTGCAGACTGACCAAGGCAGCAATTTCATGTCAAGAGTGTTTTCACAGGTCATGAAACAATTAAACATCCAGCATACCTGTTCAGCTGCGTACCATCCAGAAAGCCAGGGTGCCCTTGAACGATTCCATCAAACATTAAAAACCATGCTGCGTACCTACTGTCTAGAATTCAATAAAGATTGGGATGAGGGAGTGCATCTCCAGATGTTTGCTATACGGGAGGTAGTTCAAGAGAGTTTGGGTTTCAGTCCAGCTGAATTGGTTTTTGCACACGAAGTTCGTGGTCCCTTAAGGCTGTTAAAAGAAAAGTGGATATGTGAGAAGTCTGACAAGAATTTGTTAGACTATGTAAGTGACTTCCGTTTTAAATTAGTACGTGCTTGTGAAATAGCTAAAGACAACTTACAGATGGCACAAGCTAAAATGAAATCCCTGTTTGATCGAAAAGCTGTAGCACGAGTGTTTCAACAGGGTGACAAAGTGTTAGTTCTACTTCCTATTCCTGGTAGTAGCTTACAGGCCCGTTATAGTGGACCTTATGTCGTTCAGAAGAAGCTAAACGAACATGACTATTTGGTTTCTACTCCAGAGAGGAGACGTACTACTCGTCTTTGTCACATCAACATGTTGAAACCATACATTGAGAGGGTTAGCGTGTTAGCTGTCCCCCTCTGTGATGACCCAAGAGTAGTCGAAGATGTAGAGCCCCAAAAGGAGCTCTCCAGTGCTGACCAGGAGGTGGATAGTTCCCCTTCTGCAATTCTTGAAGGCAAGCTCTTAAATTCGCATTATCTCCAGAACCTACCGTTGTTGTTCTCCCACCTAGATGATAAGAAAAGGGATGAACTAAGACAGTTGATATTTTCTAACGCCTGTTTATTTTCTGATGTCCCTTCTAAGACCGATATCCTAAAACATGATATCGATGTGGGTGAAACAAAACCTATAAAACAACATCCTTATAGAGTGAATCCAGAAAAACGCTTACGCATGAACAAACAAGTGCAGTATATGTTGAACAATGGCTTGGCCATACCCAGTACTAGTGCTTGGAGCTCACCTTGTTTGTTGATAGTCAAACATGGCGGTGATGATCGGTTTTGCACCGATTTTAGAAAAGTAAATGCTGTAACCAAGCCAGATTGTTATCCTCTCCCTAGAATCGAGGATTGTGTCGATCATGTGGGCGCTGCACGCTTTGTAACCACTTTGGATTTATTGAAAGGTTATTGGCAGGTACCATTAACTGAACGAGGTCAGGAGGTCTCTGCTTTTGTTACCCCTGATATATTGAAAGGTTATTGGCAGGTGCCATTAACTGAACGAGGTCAGGAGGTCTCTGCTTTTGTTACCCCTGATAGTTTTCTTGAGTACACAGTTATGGCTTTTGGTATGCGTAACGCTCCTGCTACTTTCCAAAGACTAATGAACATAGTTTTGTCTGAGTTACCCTTTTGTGAAGCATACTTAGATGATGTGGTGGTGTTCTCAGATACTTGGGAAGATCACTTGAAACACCTACAAACTGTTTTCACACGTCTGACAGAAGCTAACTTGACAGTTAACCTAGCTAAGTGTCAATTTGGGCACGGAACTGTGACCTATTTAGGTAAACGTGTTGGAAGTGGTCAAGTACGTCCAGTTGAGGCAAAAGTGGAAGCCATATTGTCTGTCCCAATACCTTCCACCCGAACGGAGCTGAGGCGTTATCTAGCCATGGTGGGGTACTACAGAGGGTTCTGTAAGAACTTCTCTGCTGTAGCTGCTCCTCTAACAGATCTCCTCAGCCCTAAAACGCCTTTCATCTGGTCTGACAGATGCCAAGAAG
>JBBPBX010035676.1:0-10196 GCA_038048925.1 Garcialebias charrua
ATTCATTCAACCTTTATTTATACAGGCTAGCCTCGTTGAGTCACGGGGACTCATTTACAAGAGGGACCTGTCTCACTCACACCAAACAACCATCCACTCTCACACTCACACCTAGGGTCAATTTAGAGTCACCAATCAGCCTAACAAGCATGTTTTTTGGTCTGTGGGAGGAAACCGGAGTACCCGGAGGAAACCCACGCATGCACGGGGAGAACATGCAAACTCCACCCAGAAAGGCCCCGGACCGGGATTTGAACCGGCAACCTTCTCGCTGAGAGGCAGCAGCTCTACCAGTTGTGCCACCGTGCTGCCCAATGTATACATTTAAGAAAAAGGTCGAAAAGGACTTGCTCAAAAACTATATATGATGTAGCTTAGTGTGTTTGTGTATTACAGTTAGAAAAATTAAGTAGAGTTATTCATTTTGTGATGTAGTTTGAAGGTTATCATTGGTTGAACAAACTGTGAAATAAATAAGGGGCAGATATAATAAGATTTCATCTTCTTTCTGCTCCTTTCATTTTATCCTACTTGTATTCTTGTATCTGATGAAACTGTTTTGTATTGTTCTTTTAAAATGAATGAATAAACATCAAATCAAATCAAATCAACGGCCCAGTCAGAGTCCAGAACCTGAACCTGAAACCTTCAGAGAGCTGAGCAGAAACCTCAAAGAACTGAAGCAACAATGGAAAGAAGAGTGGGTCAGAACTCCTCCAGAACCAGGAGAGAGACTGATGAAGTCCTGCAGAGAACCACAGAGGGTTCTGCTGCTGAAGGAGGTTCTGTTGGGTCAGAGGCACAAGCTGAGGTTAAATTTTAATGATTTTAGAACTTGTTAAAGATCATCCATCCAGCTAACTGTCTATCCATCCATCCATTCAGCTAAAAGTCTATTCATCCTTGTATCTGATGAAACTGTTTTGTATTGTTCTTTTAAAATGAATGAATGAACATCAAATCAAAAATAAGTCTGTATCTCTGTGTTTATCATTGTCCTGGCATTGTCTCCTGTTGCCTCTGTCTCCTGAGTTCCTTGTGATTCCCTGAGTATGTAAGTTTGCTGCCCTGCGGACGCCATTTTGAAGAGTCCTAATGGTGAACTACTTTTTTAAATCCAGCAGATTTGACCATTTCGTGAAACTCTCAAGCTCAGAAAAACTTGTGCTATAACGTCAGCTATGAAATATATTTTTTCTCAGCAAAGAAATAATTGTTTTACCGTGTTTTGTTGTAAAATCCTGGCTTCTTTGGCTGTCGCGGACGCCATTTTGAAGAGTGCTAATGTGGCGAAATTCTATTTTTAAATACAGACGCGTCGCGTAGGCCCTGAGAAACATCCATAAGTTCACCCTCCATGTTAAAAAGTCTTCGTCTGACTCTTCAAAAACAAGCAATAAGGCTCCAGAGTAACACACTGGCTGCTAACTGCTATAGAGAGAGCACACACCAAGAGACTGAGGGGGACGCTTTTTTGTGACGGACCACATCCGGCGCTGCTCGTAAATACGTTATTTCGTTTTTACTGATAGATAATTAGTTATTAGCGGTACTGCATTTTAAATAAAAATAGCATAAATCCGCTTATGAATTATAAAACTTAGTCAATCCGCTGTAAAGCTAACAGATTATTTAGCTACGCTACAAGCGGATTAGCGCAATAGCGCTCCCTAGCGGTCGGAGGCCCACCACTGAAAACGTGTATTGAGTTAACACATCTTGGAGTTTTTTAGCAACTGCAAAGTGAAAGGTAGAGGATTAACAGATGGATATTAAAGACAATGACAAAAAAAGGAAGAAAAAAACATGATGGGGAACGTGTGAGAAGAAAATAAAAAAGTTGAATAAAATTAAATAAATATATTGTAGGGCTAATGATAGGGGTACTGCTGTCATTTGTCAAAATGTTTTAGATAATCTAAAACATTTTGATAACAAGACGTAACATGGCTGAGATGTGCCTCGGGCTGCAGGCAGGATCAGGATGTCAGCAGGCTCAGACCTGCTGCCTCATCACCACTTCACTCTCTGAACATTTTACGCCATTCATTTAGCTTTCTAAAACAATTGTTGCAAACTGTGGAAACTTGAGCATTTTTTAACAATAATTAAAATGAGAGTTTTATGGTGGGTAGTTCCCTTATCAGTCAGTTCACTGCGGTGCAACGCATTTGATATGGGAATTGCGCCCCCGCGCAGTTCACCTGAAGCATTACTACACGCCTTTTAAGGCAAGTGAGCATTTGCTTCACCAGGGGGCCCCGCCCCCGGTATAAAAGACGGTGGCGCCTCACGTTTGGTCTCTATTTGCACTTCACCTTGCTTAAAACCTGAACTTCGCAGGACACTGTCTCCAGTGACGGAACTGCCCGACCAGGAGGTGAGCGCGCTCTCCCTACCGAGGGCGTCACTGAAGACTTTCCTGAGAGCTCTCTGTTTAGCATCCGCTAACCTAGTGTCGTCGACGCTTTTAGAAACCGGCTAAACGTCCATCTCTGCTGTTTCATCTCCCAGTTTAGCAGGACGCTAACTGTGCCACGCGCCTACCTGTTTGCTAACAGAGCTAATGGCTAGCCCACACGAACAGCATAGCGAGAAGATTTCCTGACGAACCCTGTTTAGCTTTCACTAACTGGCTTCCACTCGACGAACCCTGTTTAGCTCTCGCTAACTGGCTTCTGTTCGACAAAACCTGTTTAGCATCCGCTAACTGGCTTCCACTCAAGGCTTTTTCTCCAAGATGGCTCCGGAGAAAAGCAAAAGGAAATCGAAGAACTCCAACAAGGCCAGCAGCAGACCAGCGAGCCCTGGCTCTCGGCCTTGCCCCAACGCATGTGGCTATTTCATCTCGTCGTCGGACACACACAACGCCTGCCCGATATGCTTAGGAATGGCCCATGCCAAGGCAGCTTTGGAATCCCCTGAGTCGTGCTCTCACTGCAGCCAGTTGCACGAGACAATTCGACAGGCGCGTGGACTTAGTGGCCAAGGCCATGGGCAGTTCCACCGTGGCAAGGGAACCGCTCCTCACAGACACTCTCACACCTACAGCAGAGCTGGAGGCGGAGGAGTTGGAGGACAGCAGAGCGTTAAGCTGGGGCGACAGAATGGATCTTCACAACCCCGACGGGGACATCACGAGGACAGACTTTGATTCGAGAGACTTGTTGCTAGCTGACGAGCTGTTGCTTACTGCCTCGGGGGAGCTGTCAGACGACCAGGCGGACAACGATGAAGAGGGAGACATCACGGACTTCTCCCCGACACACACGGCAGCACAGGCGGAGTCGGATGGGTCCACTTTGGCCTTGTTCGAGCTGTGCCGCAGAGCTACAGAGGCGCTGAAAGTAACTTGGCCAGAACCCCTACCTTGACAATAGTTAACGAGGTTGGCGGGGAACTACTTTTTCGCCAAGCAACAGGCCGCTGTGAGACACAGGGTGCCTGTCTATCCCAACTTCCTGATGGAGCTAACACGCTCGTGGGTAGAACCGAGAGCGCCCCTGACTCTGCCACTCGCCCAGTTTTTGGAAATCGAGGGAATGGAGACAGCGGGTCTGGCTCACATCCCGCAGATGGACGAGACTTTAGCCGTACACTTTGCCCCCAAGACGTCGAGCACGAAATCCATGTTGCCCAGCAAGCTATGCCGCGTGTCAGCTCTTCAACTTGAAAAGAGCTACCGTGCTCAAGCCCTTGTGGCTCGAGCCCTCAACACGCCTCAATGTTGTAGGCTTATCAAGCCGAGAAGCTGCAGGAGCTACAGCAAACCAAGTCGAAGAAGAAAGTGGCTGAGATCTTGGATGAAGCACGCAGAGCAGCAAACTTCATCTTGCGTCTCAGTGGTACAGCAGCCATCGCCCAAGGGAAGTGTATGGCTGAAACGGTGATCGTGCAATGCCATTTATGGCTGACTTTGACCGATCTCCCTGAGAGACAGCGGTCCTCGTTCCTCCACCACGCCATAGAGCCCTCAGGCCTGTTCAACGGTGCCCTGGAGAGGATCCAAAGCAGATGTGATCAGCGGAGAAAACAAGAGGAGGCCCTGCGGGAGGGCATGCCAAGAAAACATTTCTTGCAGCCCAGAGACTCGAGCGGCCAAAGAGGCCCTCAGTAGCAGCGCCACCACTCAGCCACGCGCCGTCCAGCTCAGAAGAGACCGACACTCGAGGTAGAGCAAAGGCCGAAACCCGCAGCAGAGCAGCAGGGACGTGCTCTTCAGGCTGGCCAGGCTTGGTCCAAGCACAGGTTTGTCCCACGCCAGACGGGTCATCCCAGAACTTCGTTAGCGAGGCGAGAAAGGAAGCCGAAATCAGCCTGATCCAGAGCTGTTCCTGCACCACTTCAGGCACTTTCACCCACAGGAAAAACGAAAGGCCAAACTGTTACATCCAGTTTATGTGTCAAAGAAACCACGTTTAACTGGTCCAGAATGTTTAAACACACAAAATTGACAAAATGTTTGTGTAATAAAGAGAAATTGTTGTTTGCAAAACACAATAAAGTCTCAAAATGCTCAAAATGTTCTGTGTCACAACCCAACATTAAAGGGAAAACCCCACCCTTTTTTAATGCAATCAGAGTCAATAAAGAGCGCGGGGAGCCGAACCAAAGTGCCCCCCCCCCTAATAAGACTCTGTCTGTCAGAGGGCACAATGAGCCCACAGGAGGGGGGCAGAGGGGGCTCTGTCCCAGACAGACCCCTCGACCCCTCCAATGGGACAGATAAGCCCACAGCTGAAAGCGAAGGATGGGGCCACGCACTCACCCCCTCTTCACCTGAACCAAGTGAAGTGTCAGGTGAATATGTCCTCCAGACTTGCTGCTTGCGTGAGAGCCTGGGCAAAATGCAGCCCACCGCAAAGGGTCATGGATACTGTAGTTTGTGGATACAAACTTCAGTTTTTCAGACGTCCATCCCTCTTCAATTGGGTGATTACGTCAGCAATAGCCCCAGCTCGAGCGCCCATCCTAAGAGAAGAGATACGCTCGCTGCTTCAAAAAGGGGTAATCAGGGCAGTCCCCCCTCTGGAAGAAAACAAAGGCTTTGTGATCCCAAAGAAGGAGGGGGGGGGGCTTGAGGCCGATCCTGGATTTGAGACTTTTGAACAGACGACTGAGGTCGTACAAGTTCAAAATGTTAACTGCGTCAGGTGATTTTTTTTCCATATGCCCAGGAGACTTTTTCTGCAAGGTGAACTTGACAGATGCCTATTTCCATGTCAGTATCTTACCAAATCACAGAAAATTCTGGCGTTTTGCATTCGAGAGCAAAACATTTGAATACTTGGCCCTGCCCTTTGGCCTCGCAACCGCGCCCAAGGTGTTCACAAAGTGCCTGGAAGCTGCACTGGCCCCCATGAGGAGCCAGGGTATCAGGGTTATGGATTATCTGGACAACTTATCGATCTTAGCAGGCTCCAAGGAGCAAGCAAGGTCACATACATATCGGGTGAAGAGGCACCTACAATCCATGGGTTTTGTGATAAACACACAGAAGAGTCAGCTGACCCTATCCCAGGACATTGTGTTCCTAGGATTGAGGCTAAACTCTGTTCTGTACAGAGCAAGACTATCAGAAAAGCGTTTATCAGACCTTCAGCTCTGCTTGGCACGCTTCCAACTGGACAAAACAGTGACACTGAAGCTCTGTCAGCGTTTTTTGGGCCTGATGGCAGCAGGAATAGCTGCAGTTCATCAAGGCTTATTAAGAATGTGTCCCTTTCAGATCTGGACACACAGACAACAACACAGGGACCTCCTGACACAGGCCCAAGGGCAGGTTTGGCACCCTCGCCCGGGGCTCTGGGCTCTATGGGCCTGGCCCCTGAAAGGACCCAGCAGTTAGCCTCTGGCCTGCCCAGTAATGGGGTAAACACAGTACAAGGTGCACATGCAGAGTCAACACAAACACTTTATGCACACAAATGGCATGTTTTTGAGATCTGGTGTTTAGAGAGGAGTATAACTCCACATTCCTGTAAAACATAGCATAGCTTCTCACTTTTCTACAGGACCTGCTGGAGAAGGGCCGATCCTTTTCTACTATTAAGGTCTTTTTGCCAGCTGTTTCACTGTGCCATGAAGGATGGGGGGGGGGGGGTAAATCACCTGGGGCCTCATGTACAAAGACTTGCGTGGATTTCTTACTGAAAAGTGCCGCACGGTCAAATCCAGAAATCTGCCTACGCACAAAAAAATCCAGATGTATCAAACTGTGCGTACACCGGAATCCACGCACATTCCTTTTGTACATCACAATCAACGTGGAAATGAGCGCACGTGAGACACCTCCCCTGACACGCCTTCATTTACATATGTTAAACAGATGCAAATTACTTCCTGCATGTGTGAAGGACATGTTTGTTTGATCCCTGCGCGATCAGAAATGATTTCTAGATTCAGGAAAATAATGAATTTAATATAATATGAGTGAGGAAAATAATCCTAAGTAAGAATAGTAATAAAATGTGTTTATCACGCAAAGAACGAGTGATTGTGTGTCGGTATTTGTGTGTGCGTGCACCCTGCTTTGGTGCGCAACCGGCATATCCATTCATTCTGAGTGAAAATATTAACTTTGCGCACGAGTTTATTACCATAATTACTGTAAACACAGAGGAACTTGGATGTTTGGTTGAACATAGATCTTTGTTCATTTAATAGCTGATATGAAGAAACGAGTCTGTGCGTCTCAGTGGAGAGTTTTCATGACATGACGTGATGTTGGAGTCTCCAAACGCTGCGCGCAGCGCGCGCCGCAGCCTTGTGCGCATCTGTTTGTCTGTGAAGCTTTCACTCTCCTACAAGTTATATATGGTGTACTTTCACGTGTCATTTTGGAGAAATCTACAATAAACGCAGATTATTAAACACCTCCACTGCCGTGTAACACCGGCGAGGGTGCGCGCGCTCCAAACCGCGACCACTCAGCCTTTGGAATCATATGGATGAGACCATTCTATGATCCGGCTTTGTGTGGACTGGAATGGCACAGTCCCGATCGACCTGCCAGCTCCCTCTGGAAAGCTCGGGAACAGTTTGATCGCTGCTTCTGCACGCGTTGTGCATGCATGCGTTGTGCTCCAGAGCGCAGTGCCAAAATGAAAAAGGATTATTCCTGAAAACGGCTGATAAGCCATATCATAGATCAGAAACTTATATCTGTTTATAAATAAATGATCTGCGTGTTACACTATGTATTATATCCTCCAGTAAGGCTGAATCCGTTCCTGTCAAATGTATTTTTTGCACAACTTTGCGCGTCCTTTATTTGCGTCCATGTGGATGTAATAATTGTTATCATGTGTGTTTGGTGGGAATATTAATCATTTTCACATCATGAACAGTTAATAATAATAATAATAATAATAATAATAATAATAATAATAATAATAATAATGAATTCAATTTATAACGCACTTTTCATTAATGAAAATCTCAAAGTGCTACAAGGTGCAACATAATTGAATGTCAATAAAACAAATAATAAAACAATTAAAATCAACAACAGTATCAGCTAAGATCAAAAGTAGAATCATGAGGAGTATAGTATGCTCGGTTGAAAAGAAAGGTCTTCAAGCCGCTCTTAAAGTCAACCACAGACTGTGGGGCTTCAGTTTCTCTGAATCACCTGTAAGTGTCGCCAAAGGAACAAGAACCACAGAAACGTGCGTACGCGTGCTCGGGAGCTGGCGTGGAAATGTACCTGGATGCGCACATATTCACGTTCAGTTCAGTTTTGATACATACGGGGTTTTGCGTGGATAGTGACGTAAGCAAGTTTTTTGTGCGCACGCACGGTTGATACATGAGGCCCCTGGTGCCTACCCTCTCATGATCAGGTTCATGAAGGGCGTGCTAAGAAAGAGGCCTCCGAGCAGAGTTTTAGCCCCACAGTGGGACCTGTCTCTTGTACTGGACGCCCTCTGTGGACCACCATTCGAGCCTCTTCCTAGTATTAAGATTGACCTGCTGTCTTATAAGACCGCCCTACTCTTAGTTGTGTGCTCGGCAAAGCGTGTGGGTGACCTACACGCACTGTCTGTACACCACCTGTGCACTCAGTTTGCTCAGGATGGGTCAAAGGTCACCCTGCGTCCAAACTCCGCATATATGCCAAAAGTCCCAACTTTAAATTACAAAGGTCTGAGCTTTGAGCTATCTACCGTTCCTCCTCCTCCTGTTCTGAATGCAGAACAGAGGTGTTTAAATGGGCTCTGCCCCGTGCGGGCCCTGAGCATTTATATGGAGAGAACCAGCAACTGGAGAAAAACAGACCAGCTGTTCATATGCTTTGCTAAACCTGCTGCAGGCAGAGCTCTGTCAAAACAACGCCTCTCCCACTGGGTGACAGAGGCCATTTCGAGAGCATACAGCAGCAAAGGTCAGCAGGTACCCAGTGGGGTTCATGCTCCCTCAACCCAAGGCCTAGCTACTTCCTAGGCCCTATTTAGAGGTGTTCCAATAGCTGACATCTGTGCAGCTGCTAATTGGGCATCTCCAAACACGTTTATTAAACACTACAGCCTGGACGTTACAACTCGTGACGTCACACAGGCTGTGCTCTCCACAATGGAGAACTAAACGTGTAAACGCCTGTCTGAATAAGGTCAAATAAGCATGCATTTCCAAGGCGTGTAGAGTGGTTCCCACATCAAATGTGTTGCACCGCAGTGAACTGACTGATAAGGGAACTGGAGGTTATGCACCATAACCAATGTTCCCTGAAGGAAGGGAACAAGGTGCAACACACGTTTGCCTCTCCAATGCCTTAGCTCAGTGAAGTGCATGTTGAGACCGAACGTGAGGTGTCACCGTCTTTTATACCAGGGGGGCGGGGCCCCCTGGTGACGCAGATGCTCACTTGCCTTAAAAGGCGTGTAGTAATGCTTCAGGTGAACCGCGCGGGGCGCAATTCCCATATCAAATGTGTTGCACCTTGTTCCCTTCCTTCAGGGAACATTGGTTATGGTGCATAACCTCCAGTTTTATGGTCTGCAGAAGAAGAAATAATTGAAGGACTGAAAACATATTTTTCTCTGGTAAATTCAATCCAATTCAGTTTATTTCTCAGGGCACTGAACAGAAACATTTACTATATAAACAAAAATAAGTTAACACTATTTATCTGAGAAGCAGACTGCTATGAATTTAACCATCACAGACTCTCATCTTGAGCAAGCATGAAGGTGACAGTGGAAAGGAAAAACTCCCCCCCATGAGGAAGAAACCTTTAGAACAAGGCTCAGGACAAGGCCATCTGCTTCGACCAGCTGGGTTTGAGAGGAACAGATACACAATGGCAGGTTGAGAATCACATGTTGAGATAGAAATAGGTACCGTAGATTGGTAATAATGTTGGGAGATGTCCGATTTTCAGTCTAGTGGCACTTTGTCCAAAACATCTTTCAGTTAAACAGTCTATGGTCAACAAATGACTCTTAAATATTGACACTAATCACAACTACCGGTAGTTGTGGTAAAAAAAATTTGCATAAATAAGAAGTAATTATATAGTAATAATAGTAATAGTAATAAAATTGCAAAGAAATAATCATGTCCCAATATTTACCGTTTTATTATTATTTTTTTTTTGCATGGCCATCAGCCAGGCTGTTTTTTTAAACTCCCAATTTAACAGCCATGTGTCTGGTGAGCGTGTGCACAAAGATTGCATCATTTATGTATTAACTGTTGCCATGAAAAAAGATTTTCCACTCAGGAGTGTAGCATGAAGCTGCACTGCTCTAATTATGACCCTCGACCCTTATTCATCTTTCAGACTCACCATGAATTGTGTGCTTTAAAATTACCTCTGACTTCAATGTCTGATGTTTTTCTACACATTTATCGTCTGGGACACAGAGTCAGCTATAGTCTGACAAATGTTTACCTTATTCTTCCACTGTTTCTAAGAAAGAAAAACAAATAATTAATGAAGTTTGTTTTATTTGATTAACAAGCGTGACTATGAATAATTTTGATTGTTGTTCTCAATTATTATAATGAAATCATGTAAAATATTAAAATGTGGATAACATATTTCTCTGTTTGCTGGTGAAGATTCTCAGTTGTCCAGGACATGATAAAATCAAAAAGGCGCTCAATACAAGATCAACTGGACTTTATTTGTTGCAAAAGACGTTTCGACCCCTATCCAGGGGGCTTTTTCAATTCACTGAAACCAAAATGTG
>JBBPBX010035677.1:0-11568 GCA_038048925.1 Garcialebias charrua
ACGCCAAAAATACACTACACGCGTTCCAGCTCCGCCCCGCTCCGGTCCGACCTCCGCAGCAAATACGCACCCATTATAATCAATGACAGAATTTACACTGGCTCCGCACGGCGGCGGTGAGCTGCGGCGAGCGGACGGCAGTCCGTCAAAATTAGAAATTTTTCTATTTCTGCCGGACGCCGGAGCTGTGCCGGAGTCAACTTTTGAAGATTACGTCGCACCAACAGGAAAAGGAACGAGCACAACTTCCGTATTTACAAAATAAAATCACCACGGGCGGACTAATCCTAGCTCTATACGGATTTATTTGTACAAAAATGCTGTCAAACTATCATTTATCACTATTCTATGACTAAACTATTATATTTATGACTATGACTACACCTAATAACGCAATACAAGAAATAAATAAATAAAAAAGTATTTTATTCTGAAATGTAAACATCACTTCCTGTTGCTCAAACCATGTCCTGTCGCTTATTTACGAGAGAAGATCAAGGCAGCCTTTACTGTTGTTCTCCTTCTTCCACCGAATGAATTGTTTTGTTCTGAATTCATTATTTATCACTTGATTTATCGCGCAATCTCACAATTCCCGCGCATGCGTCTTGGAGCGGCGCATCCATGCGGACCTGAGCTGAGCGGAGGCAGTGGACTTTGGACTCGCTCAGCTGCGACCTGCGGAGCGGAGCGGACACGGACCGCGTGTAGTGTATTTTTGGGGTTAGGGAGATAAGAACGGTTCGCAGCTCGATTCTGCCGTAGCTAGGGGGTGAATTTTTTTATTTTTTATTATCATGCTAACGGAGCGCGCGCACACATTTAAGCATGTACAGTAGTGTACTGTAATGTTAAACATTGCTATTCACATTTACAGAATAAATAAAAATATATTTTCTTACTTTGAGATGGTCAAAGCCGACATCTTAGGTTGCCATGCGTTGATTGTTTTCGGGCCGAGCAGCGCGGGGGCCGGCGAGCCACCGCAGCTGCTCCAGACCTGTGTTAGCTAGCTGGCTAGCTTCTGCTAGCCAAGCCATGAGCTGGTGTTGGAGCGGCGGCGCGATCAATCTGCAGCTCCTGCTCCAGCCTGAGACGTCCACAGAGCTCACAGAGCGATTCCAGCTAGTAATTAATCCATATGATGCGATCCTGGTCACAAGTGTTCAAAAGGCCGGCTCCCGTGTTAGCTCCCGTGTTAGCTTCTGGAGCTAGCCAGGCCAGAGCCTGGCCGGAGGTGTTCGCGCGGCGGCCTGGCACGATCAGCGATAAATCCGCTGCTGCCTGAGACATCCACAAAGTTCACAGAGACGTTTCCAGCTCGTAATTAATCCATATGAAGCCATCCTGGTCACCAGTCTTCGGCCGGCTCCCGGGCAGCTAACCTAAAATGGCGTCCGGTGTTCTACATTAATTTGTGACCGGAGACCCCAGTGACTGAACCTAAAATGGCGTCCGGTGTTCTACATTAATTTGTGACCGGAGACCCCAGTGACTGAACCTAAAATGGCGTCCGGTGTTCTACATTAATTTGTGACCGTGTAAACTGAAGACCTACTTCCTGCTGCCCAAGATTGCTCAAAAATGATCAGAAATGATCTTTTTTATCATAATTATTATTTATAAAGCCTTTAAAACAACCACAGCTGCAACAAAGTGATGTACACATGAAATTAAGAACATTTAAACACAAAAAATTTTTTTTTTTTTTTTAATACAGTAATTTCATATTTTTATTAAATATGATACGTTCGTAGGTCCCGTTGTTCGTAGGTCGATGGAGTCGTAAGTAGGGGGTTTGCTGTATATATATATATATATATATATATATATATATATATATATATATATATATATATATATATATATATATATATATATATATATATATATATATATATATATATATATATATATATATATATATATATATATATATATATATATATATATATATATATATATATATATATATATATATATATATATATATATATATATATATATATATATATATATATATATATATATATATATATATATATATATATATATATATATATATATATATATATATATATATATATATATATATATATATATATATATTAGTTATATGGTCACATTAAATTTCCATTAAATTTCCATTTATCTAAGATGAGAATTGGATTTGAAGAAAAAGAGATATTTTAAAATCATCACGTTTTTATCTACAGTATTAATATTTTTCTATGTGTGTATTTTTACTTAAAACAGCTCGCGCCTTCACTATTTTTAAGTTTTGTATGATGCACGTGTTTTGGATTTTCAGTCGTTCTGGTTTGGTGTTTCTATTAATTTCCACTACCGTATTTTTATTTTTTATTGAATGTATTTTATTTCCAGTGGTACCAAAAAAGTTATTTAAAAAAACGAAGTCAAATGTGGAAATGAAATTGCACCATTTACGGAGCCCCCCAGGGGACATGGGGAAAAAATATTTTTCTTTGCGTGCGCACGCAAAAGGTTTGCGTGCTCACGCAAAGAAAAATATTTTTCCCCATGTCCCCTGGGGGGCTCCGTACCAGACAATTCGGGTATGTAAAAACTGCATTTTAAAAAAAAAACCTTTTCAGGCAAAAATATGACATCTTCAAAACGGCTAAAAACTTGAGAAAAACTTAGTGGTGTAATACCAGATTAAGTACTAATACTGTAATAATAATCTGCATTGACCAAAGAAAAACAAAAAAACTTTTTATTATGCTAGTTTAGCATCGAGTCAAGTTTACTCACCTTCCAGATGCCACTCAGTCCAACCAAAAGATTACAACTTAAATTATAGCATTCACAAAGTGTCTGTTGTTAAAAAAAAGAGTAAAACATTATGTGGTTATGATGACTAAACGTGCAGTTTTAGCCCTGTACTGTCTTGTAGTTTTTAAAACAGATGTCTTTGTTATTCCAGATACAGTATTTGTGTGGAGAGAAATTGTGTTTGTGAACCAGAGTCCAGCATAAAAACAGCTGTTTGTGGAAGTTGGAGAGTTTGATCGGGATTTTGTCAATGTTGTAATTACACCTTAAAATAAAAGACAAACCACCCAATGCTTCAAATACATGTGTTGAAATGAAGTTCCACAAAGAGTTTGGATTTAAGAGATATCTTTTGATCCATTTAATTTTAAAAGAGGAGTTTAGAGTCTGTAAGTCTAATACATTAAACCCACCAGAGCACAGCTTATTTATCATTACATTTTTCTGAAATCTATTTTCTTTAAAAATTGGTTTGACAGAGGAATAGTTCATGTACATCAGTTATTCAACAAAGACGCCAACACTTACTCTTATACAGTAGTGAATTTTTAACTACGTATAACTTTCCATACTACCAAAAGAATTTGCAATTGTCTTTGATGCAATTCCATCTGGTGTGAAAATGTTGATGTCAAATCCTGTACAAAACAGCACAAACTATTTAACTGAAGTCCAAAAAAGCTAAGTCTGGTCCTCTGGACATTCAAAAAACAAAACAAAACAAAGCAAAAAAAAAAAAAAACTGTAGAAACGTTTCATCTTTCGTCCGAAAGACTTCCTCAGTCTGAGAAGCTGAGAAGGTATTTAACTGAAGAATTATTCATTGGTAACTCTGACCCTTTCTTAAGTGAAAAAACAAATAACAAATGTATTAGAGAATTAATAATTAGAGACAGCATTAGTAAACCTGCTTCTATATTCTTCTGGGATAATTTATTTAATGATATCTGTTGGAAAGATGTTTGGTTGTTACCTACAAAATACTTTATAACTAATAAGATTCGAGAAGTGTCCCTAAAGATTCTGCATAAATGTTATCCTGTAATGTTATCCTGTCTTTGATTTTATACGTCTACCTTATAATGTTTTGCTAGTTTTTTGATACTTTGTAAAAAAAAAAAAACTTTCTTTTGTTTTTTTTCTCTCTTTTGTTTTCTATTGTTTATTGTTTGTTTGTTTATTGTTTATTGTTTAAGGAAATTCTACCACTGCTGTTCATTGTTCTTTAGTTTTAGCAGGTCGCTTTCGTAAATGAGCCCATGAGGTTCAAAAGATTTACCTGACTAAATAAAGGTTGAATGAATGAATGAAAAATGTAAACTATATAATCTCCAAGTACCGTCCAAACGTAGACCCAATGTGTTCACTCTGCCACAGCTCTGAGGAGACCATCACCCATCTCTTCTGGGACTGTTCTCATACTCAGGTGTTCTGGAAAGACATTTTCATGTATGTAAATAGAAAGTTAGAAATTGACCTACCATTTGACACTAAAACTATACTGTTTGGTTTCTTTTGTCCAAATATTTCAAGTAAGTTTTTGTTGTAAATTTAATACTACTCTTAGCCAAATTTTACATCCACAGCTGTAAATTCTCCTTGCTAAAACCTAGATTTATAGTGTTTTCTAATTATATTTCTTCTTACTTATCTACTTTAAAGTATTGTACTAATGCAAAAGCTTTAAAAACTAAAACAATCTGTAACGAATTTCTGTTGTAAGCTGCCCAAAACACATTTTTGTTTTTGTTTATGTGCCTTTATTCTCTTTTGTGCTATGCATGCCTTAAGTCTCGAGCCATGTTTGACATTGTAAGATTTTTTTTGTACTTGTTTTTTATAAATAAAAAATAAAGTATTGTAGTTTTTTCAACACCTGCAGTTCGACTATATTTCCACTAGGTGGCGCCCTTACATCACAAAAAGCTTGAGCTGCCTATCAACGACAACTGACTACAGTAGAAGAAAAAAGAAAAAGAAAACCCTCGTCAGTTTTTCATTCAACCATTATTTATTCATATAAGTCTCATTGAGTTTTGAGTCGCATTGTTTTGACTTTTTAAAAACGGACCAAGAAGAGTTTATCCACCACGACCACGACTAAGTGGAAAACAACGGGAGAAAAATAGGTGACCAATGGGGTCGATTTAACGAAAACTACATTACCCATAAGTCTAGTAGAGTCTTTTTCTTTTTTTTCTTTTTTCTTTTTTTTTACTTCACCCCTCTTTTTTTTCCCCACCACGGGTTCTTTACAGTAACTTGTTTTGTAACTGCAACAGCTGGAGGCGCTTCCTCGGAACAGAAATCAAGAAAAACTTTTTGAAGTGTATTCTAATCTAAAAGCTTGTTCGTTTTCTGCATCAACTTGGATCTTAGTTTGCATTCCGACTTTATGACTACATGTATATTAATTTAAATCATCTAAAAAAACCCTGGATCATCTGTGAGAGTGAGCTCAGAGGTCTTTTAAGTTAAGGCTGAGGACGTTTCTGCCAACGCCTTTCCCTCCTCCTCCTCTACTTCTTCTTCTTCTTCTTCTCGGGGCTGGGACACTTGCGTTCACACCAGCCGGGCCAGAGCTTCTGGACCGGGCTTCACATCCAGCTCCAGAGAGCTCCTGGGCTGCTGACGGACTGTCCGAGGCTGGGAAGCTGCACAGAGAGCGGACATGGGCTGCACGATCAGCGCAGAGGACAAGGCTGCGGTGGAGAGGAGCAAACTGATTGACAAGAACCTGCGAGATGACCTGAAGAAGTCCTCCAGAGAAGTCAAACTGCTCCTGCTCGGTATGAACATCTAACAACAACTCCTTTTCTTTATTCATTTAAGTTACAAGGCATAAAGATGAATTTACTCTGGTTTAGTTTGTGAGTCTTGGCACTCCTCCTCTTCCTCCTCCTCCTCCTTCTCTGTGACTCATCTGCTCCCTGAGAAAACTTGTAGAAACAAACCAGATGTTGGTTGGAGTGAAACTTCTTCACTGTCAGTGTCGAACCTGTTTGGAGATGCAGAAAAGGGAGTAAATGTTCTTGCTCAAGCTGTTTGACTGAAATGCTGTGGAAGAGCAGGTGCAGCTGATGAATGCATATCACCCGCTGCCTTTCCCACAGTTGATCATCTTGTGATGAGACAGTGTTTCTGCATGTTGCATGTGCTTAGCAATACAGCCACTTCCGCAGCAAATCATAGCACAGCATCTATCAAACTGATCTAATTGTAGAACAATTAATTGCATTTGCAATAATATCGCAATATGATAAAATGAGATTTTCTAATCGCGAAGGCTGCAATTTGACTGGTCACGTGACACAAATCTTTATCAACACTTTAAAAAAAACACAAAGACATTTACGATGGTTGCATGGCTAGAATGACAACAACCAGTGCTTCAACTTCAAGTAAGCAAAGTATCAGCCGACAGGGATCACTGACCGAACTGTTTGAACTTCAAACAGTAATTTTTTTTATATCTAATTTTTTACATTTATTTATTAACTGTCATGTGAAGTTCAGACAGTAGTTAGGAAGTTCACTTAACATGTTTACTATTATGTTTATGAAACAAGAAAAAATAGAAATGGTGAAAAGAAAAGGCATAGATTTGTTTGCTTTATTGTAATCTCTGCTTTAAATAAATCTGACATTGTTTATTATAAAACAGATTGATTTTTTGCTTCTGTTTGTTGAAAAATACTTGAAGATATATATATTTTTTATCGCGTTTTAAATCGTAATTGCAATTTATAGAAAAAAATTGCAATTAGATTATTTTCCAAATTCACTCAGCCCTAATTGTAGCCATTTTTTGTGGTGATCATGGTCAGTTGGCTGTGGAGGCCATTCTGAGTTTGTGGTACATGAAAAATAAATTCCCTGAAAGTTTCGCTATATTCACTGGTTCATGAGCCATTTTGCAGGCGGAGAAGACTCCCAAGTGGTTAATAGCAAAAGCATCAAAGACCTTGTGCTCATAAAATGTGTTGGGGATCAGTCTCAGCTACTACCACACATAACTTTAGGTCGGTGTCTGTAAAAGGGACTGAGCTACGGCCGTTCTTGTTTTTGAATGGCAGCAGGGCCAAAACATGTTGAGTTTTGCATGTATGGTTCAGGAGTTGTTTTGATAACTTTAACACACGTGGAAAAAAACATTATCACCCACCTTTACCTTTCAAATTGATAAACAGTATTTATAGCACCTTTCTTATCTTAACTGGGACCCTTTGTACAATTTCGTTCCACCTCATGTACCACAAAGAAACCTTGAATCCTCATCTCAAAGGATGAACCAGTGTTGTGTCCACGCACAACAGAGAACTCAGCAAACAGTCTATTCGAAATGGGCTCTTTAGGCATTTTGTTCCCAGCAGCCACAGAAAATGTGAAAGACAGACCTGTTAGCTGAAAACTTGACGATCAGCTAATTGACGCACCTGTCTTTTAGCTGAACGTCGAGTTCTGGATGATTGCAAACAAAACTTTAGCTTCATTGGGTTTGACAAATAACGGCGTTACTGTCAGTTTCCTGGAGGTCAGTGTCCTGGGGCCTCATGTATCAAAGGTGCGTACACACAAATACCGTGCGTACGTCACTATCCACGCAAAACTCCGTATGTATCAAAACAGAACTGAACGTGGATATGTGCGCATTCCCACGCCAGCTCCAGAGCACGCGTACGCACGTTTCTGTGGTTTTTGTTCCTTTGGCACAGGTGATTCTGAGAAACTGAAGCCCCACAGTCTGTGGTTGACTTTAAGAGCGGCTTAAGACCTTTCTTTTCAACAGAGCATACTCTACCTCCTCATGATTCTACTTTTGATCTTAGCTGACACTGTTGTTGATTTTAATTGTGTTATTATGTGTTTTATTGACATTCACTTCTGTCAGGATGCTAAACACTCTGCCTGCTCTGCCCCCCCTCCCATTTGAACTGCCTTAACACTAAAACTTTCTCACACATTACCACACAACACAAAGATTTTAACACTGGACTCTGTGTCATCAAACGGGTTATTCACTAAACTCTCGGTCATGTGCTCATACAGTTTGCACTACTTCTCATACTTGCACTAATGTTTGTATTACATCACTGCCTATAGTCATAATACTGTTTACATTCTCTGTTTACATTTATTAATACTGTTTACTTTTATTACTACTGCTTACATTTAATTACTACTGTTTACATTTACACTACTCTAATATCTACACCACTGCTGATACATATACAGTGTGCTCTGAACGGTCTTATTTAGGGATGCCCAATGTGCCTTACTGCATATGCCACTTTTTGCCTCTATAACAACATCAACTACTACCTCATACATATACTGTGTACATTAACTCATACGCTGCTTTGCCACTTTGCAAATGTCAATGCTAGAAACCTTTAGTTTATTTTAGTTATACTTTTTATACTCTTTTTTATACTAGTATGCAAAAACTCAGGACAGTATTATGTTCATTAAATGTTTAATGTTTTAGTTTTAGTTTTAGAGTTGGTGTAAATTTTCATACTCTTATACCACTATGCAAAAACTCAGGACAGTGTTAGTTTTACTATTTTATGCTTATGTCTATTATTATATGTTTCAGTGTTTCAATGTTTAGATGTTTACTGTTGCACCGAGGGACTGAGAGAAACGCAATTTCGGTCCTGTGTATGTCCTGTACAGTACATATTGCAGATCTGACAATAAAGTTGACTTTGACTTTGACTTTGTTGCACCTTGTAGCACTTTGAGATGTTCATTAATGAAAAGTGCGTTATAAATTGAATTCATTATTATTATTAGTATTATTATTAACTGTTCATGATGTGAAAATGATTGTTGTTCACACCAGACACACATGATTAACAAAGATTACATCCACATGGACGCAATTAAATAAAGGACGCGCAAAGTTGTGCAAAAAATACATTTAACAGGAACGGATTCAGCCTTACTGGAGGATATAATAAATAGTGTAACACGCAGAGCATTTATTTATAAACAGATATAATTTTCTGATCTAGGATATGGCTTATCAGCCGTTTTCAGGAATAATCCTTTTTCATTTTGGCACTGCTGCGCTCTGGAGCACAACGCAGGAACCGTGCACAACGCGTGCAGAAGCAGCGATCAAACTGTTCCCGAGCTTTCCAGAGGGAGCTGCAGGTCGATCGGGACTGTCCAGTCCACACAAAGCCGATTCATGTCCAATGGAATGGTCTCATCCATATGATTCCAAAGGCTGAGTCATGGTTGCGCTTTGGAGCGCGCGCGCACCCTCGCCGGTGTTACACGGCAGTGGAGGTGTTACATAATCTGCGTTTATTGTAGATTTCTCCAAAATGACACGTGAAAGTACACCATATATAACTTGTAGGAGAGCAAAAGATTCACAGACAGACTGCGCACAAAGGCTGCGGCGCGCGCAGCGTTTGGAGACTCCAACATCACGTCATGTCATGAAAACTCCAATGAGGCGCACAAACTCGTTCCTTCATATCATCTATTAAATAAACAAAGATCTATGTTCTACCAAACATCTAAGTTCCTCTGTGTTTACAGTAATTATGGTAATAAACTCGTGCGCAAAGTTAATATTTTCACTGGATGGATGAGCCAGTTGCGCACCAAAGCAGGGTGCGCGCGCACACAAATACCGACACACAATCACTCGTTCTTTGTGTGATAAACACATTTTATTACTATTCTTACTTAGGATTTCTTTCCTCACTCATATTATATTAAATTCATTAATTTCCTGAATCTAGAAATCATTTCTGATCGCGCAGAGATCAAACAAACATGTCCTTCACACATGCAGGACGTAATTTGCATCTGTTTAACATATGTAAATGAAGGCGTGTCAGGGGAGGTGTCTGACGTGCGCTCAGTTCCACGTTGATTGTGATGTACAAAAGGAATGTGCGTGGATTCCGGTGTACGCACAATTTGATACATCTGGATTTATTTGTGCGTACGCAGTTTTCTGGATTTGACCGTACACAACTTTTCAGTAAGAAATCCACGCAAGTCTTTGTACATGAGGCCCCGGGTGGATGAATATGGTGCAAGAATGTCCTTTAGATAGTCAGGTGAAGTTCCCTGTAAGCATTGGTGTGTAATGAGAGCAGTTTTGTACTGAATTCTGTAGGAGACAGGAAGCCAATGGAGGTTATGGAGAATGGGTGTAATATGTTCAAATTTACGAGCTCTCAATAAAATCCTTGCTGCACTGTTTTGAATATATTGAAGCTTCTGAAGATTTTTGCCAAGGATTCCAATAAACAGGGAGTTGCAGTAGTCGAGCCTGGAGGAACCTATGCATATATATGTATATGTATGCTTAGATGTGTATATACTGTATGTATACATACATATCAAATGATCATGACTGAAGTACTCCCTACCACCTTGTGCATGTGCAAATTGTTCTTTACCAAATTTGTGTATTCTGCTTCTTTTCTGATTATTTCACATGTGGTTTTATGTATTTATTTTTATCTGAATAATTAGAACATGATACTTAATGCCTTGCATTTTTTATTATCCATCCATCCATCCATCCATCATCCATCCATCATCGGTGTTAGCAGAGTCCATCTATAGTGCCACTGACCACAACAAGTGTTTCCAACCATCAAAACACCAGATCCCATTCAATCCAGACGGAGAACATTATAATAGCCAATAAAAGGCTCAAGAGGGTCTCCTGGGAACAGCTCTTGGCTGGCAAATAAGGACACAGGCCAGGAACGGATCTCTCTGAGGCGAGTCGCATGGGAGGGTGGGTCTGATGCTTAAAGACTGACAACCATGAATCATGAATAGATAGATTCAACAGTGATACAGAAAATAAAGGATGGTGACATGAGAACATGATGTTGGTGCTGTTGATGAAAAGGTATTATTGCAGAAAATACTTTGAGAATGAAAGATACAAGCTATCAATAATGAGAGAGTTGTTGAGCTATGAGCTCTGTGTGCAGTTAGTGTGTGGGTTGTCAGCTGAAATCAAATATTTCCATGAGTCAAAAAGAAGAGGAGGGGTGAGGGGTTTCACTGTGTCTGCTGCAGACAGAAAATAAATGTGAAATCATACTCACAGAAGAGCATATGTGTGTTGGGTGGGGTGGGGGGTGGGGGTGCAGTAGCAGTTCACTGCCTCTGCTGTCTCATCTAACCACAGCTCATCAAATCAACTGAAAGCTGATTTCACAACAAACACGCTAAACTTTGGCAACTTCATTCACTTTGAAATGTTTTAGTTAAAATTTTCACTTTTATAAATGGCAAAGGACAATGCAAAATGGTGCATACGATGCTACAACAAAATCTACATTCCATTTTATATGTAATCACACAGTTGAAACCATATGTTTACATACACTGTATACAAACATTCACAATTTTCTTCACTTTATGACTTTAAATCTTGAAATGATTTCCTTTTAAAAGTTAGTTGGGATTCCTAAAACTATTTCTATTTGTCAAATGCCAAAATGAGACAGAACACTTTTCAAAATTGTTTGCTAGGGTTTAGTCCAGTTCCTCCTGACAGAACTGCTAAAACTGAACAAGCTTTGTAGGCAGCCTTGATTGCACACTTTCCATTCCTGCCCAAATATCAATCGGAGTGAAATTAGGAATTTAATATTAACAACAACAAAAAAATACATTTTATTTAAAGGCACCTTTTATGGCACTTAAGAACACTGTACAATAAAATACAATGTAAATGCCATTGAAAAATAATAAATAAGGATATAAATATCATAT
>JBBPBX010035677.1:15015-31920 GCA_038048925.1 Garcialebias charrua
GATCTTGATTTCAGCCTCCGGCGAATTTTCAACGTCGAACTGGAGGATCAGGGTGAAGATCTCTCCCAGACCCCGGTACCTGTGCTCCCAGAAACCGACTTTTCCATCCCTGCTCTGTTCGACTTGTGCCACAGAGCAACGGACGCGTCGCACATCCCATGGCCCGAACCTCCGCCTCGCCAACAGGTCACGAGGCTGGCAGGAAACTATTTTTACTCGAAGCACCAGGCTGCCACGAGGCAAAGGATGCCCATGTTCCCGGACTTCCTCACAGAACTAACTTGCACCTGGACTCAACCAAGATCCCCTATGCTCCTTCCCCTCTCACAGTTCCTCGACGTAGATGGGATAGATGAGGTGGGAATAGCTAACGTGCCTCAGATTGAGGACACACTAGTGTCTCACCTGGCTCCTAAGTCATCAGGAACAAAACCAACACTTCCCAGCAAGGCTTGTCGAGCTTCAGCGTCTCTACTCGAGAAGTGCTACAGGGCTCAGGGACTCGCGGCATGCGCCATGAACGCGTCCGCGTTAATGCAGGCTTACCTGGCCGAAAAACTACAATAGCTCCAGGTAACAACGGACAAGCAGGCGGACGCCGACTTGCTGGACGAAGCCCGCAGAGCAACAGACTTTGTGCTCCGTATGATGGGGACAGCTGTTGTTGCATAGGGCAAGGGAATGGCGGAAGTGGTCATCGCGATCCGCCATCTCTGGATGACTTTATCGGATCTCCTGGAGGGACAAAAGGTGCCTTTTCTCCACCACTCGATAGAGCTGACGGGATTGTTTGGTAAAGCTTTGGAGCGAATTCAGACCAAGCTGGACCAAAGACGCAGAAAGGCAGAAGCTCTCAGGGTGGGCATTCCCCGGAGAAGCTTTGCCCCCCCAAGGGAGTCTGCTGGAAGCAGACCTGCGTAGTCTTGGCACCACTCGGCAATGCGTGCCCCACCGCAGAAGCGGCCAGCATACGAGGAAGAGCCCCGGAAACGTGCCTGATGAACCAAGTCCACATTTCCACATTACACGATCACCCGCCCACGTGGTACTAAGAATGATCCCTTCATGTCCAGACTTTACTTGTAACAAAGTACAAAAAGCTGGTATATTTACAGCATGTACAAATCATGCTTCCTCTGCTGTGAGTGACATAGAATCATGTATGTCATTGCACATAAGCATGAATAAAGCTCATGAAACAGCTCCTCTCTGTTTTATTGACTCTCAAAAAACAAACAAAAAAACAACAACATACAAATATCTTCAGCAAAACAGGTCCCTCTGGCCTGCAAGCCGTCATAAAGGGAGGGGGCCTTTCCCCCCCTCCCTCACGGCCCAAGGGGTATTAGCCTAATCAATAAACCCCAGCAGGGTGCCTCTGATTCATCTGCAGTAAGCAGACACAGAGGCGTCTGCAAGCACCCCCCACACATCTCATGGAGACAGGTGAGGAGGGTCACATGCTCAAGCCCTCGCTCCATTGTGAACGATGGGGCAGCCAATACACTAACCAGATGAACATGTGACATGTCTGCACCTTAGGGAGGCAAGCTGACGAGTCTATTGATGGGGGACTACATCAGATGCCCTCAGGCAGCCACAAACTTCACACCTTCACAGTAGCAACTGTTTTCAGGCTACTATGGATGAAAACAAATCAGAGCTGAATCAGATCTCTCTTCCTGTTTTTCGCGGGGGACTGGGTTCTTTATCACCAAATAATCTGAAGTCTGCCAAACCAAAAGGAACATCCCCACGTTCTCACGTTGTAGCCGCTCCTTTGTTATTAACGAGGGACACGCAATGTCCAATCAGTAGTCAGACAGCACGTGACCTCCAGCTCTGTGCTGATCCAGATCTGTTTTCAAACATAATTCTCCCAACGGGTGAAATACAGACCTCGGTTGGTTTACCTGGTACCAATGCTCCATTAAAGCCAAGGACCAGTAAACTAGACCACTCCAGAAAACAGATTGGAGTCAGGAGATCTGCTCATTTACATAACTCGCAGTCTCGCAGCCCTAGGACTCCAAACTTGGAGGAGGAAAATAGACTTTCTGCTCCAATCCTGTCTAATAAGGATGACAGGTTACATCTGCCCTCAATTACCCCTGAGCAAGATAACTTGGGGGCACGTCGGCAAGGATGCCTTCTTCCCAACCTGGTTGACCCCCAGGGGTTACCAGTATCTGTGTCACCAGAAGGGGCAGTACAGCCACTTAGTCCAGGAACTGCCAAAAGCCTTAGCTTGTTGGCTGAAAAGAACAGGTTGATGGTGTCAGGCCTGCCGGAAAATGTGGAAATAACCATACAAAATGCCCATGCTAGATCAACACAATCTCTATACGCACAAAAGTGGCGTATTTTTGAAGCCTGGTGCTCAGAAAGAAATATTATTTCTTATGCATGTGACTTGGCTCAGCTCTTGACTTTCCTTCAGGACTTACTGGAAAAAAGTTGTTCTTATTCAACGATTAAAGTTTTCCTATCAGCTATTTCAGCCTATCACGAAGGCTGGGGACATAGGACACCTGGAGCACATCCAATTATAATAAGATTTATGAAGGTGTCCTTCGGACTAAACCACCCAGCAGGACCCTGACCCCTGGTTGGGATCTTGGCCTGGTCCTGGGGACTCTCTGTGACCCCTCATTCGAGCCACTGAGCGAGGTTAAGATAGATTTATTATCTTATAAAACTGCTCTACTCCTGGCACTTTGCTCGGCAAAACGTGTGGGTGACCTCCCTGCATTGTCTGTACTTCCAATGTGTACCAGATTTGCCCCTGACGGGTCAAAGGTCACACTAAGGCCTAATCCCACATGCACTCCCAAGGTCTTGACTTTTAACCATAGGAGTCTAGACTTTGATCTCTCCTCCTTCCCACCTGCTCCTGTCCTTACTCAGGATTAGGAAAGGCTGAAGGCTTTCTGCCCCATGAGGGCTTTACACACTTACATGCAGAGAACAGCCGAATGGAGGAAAACAAACCAATTGTTCATCTGCTTTGCAGCACCTGCTACCAGGAAGGCCCTATCGAAACAACGCCTCTCACATTGGGTGACTCAGGCCATTAAAAAGGCATACAGTAGTAAAGGTCAACAGGTGCCCTCTGGTGTGCACACTCACTCCACTCGGGGCTTGGCCACTTCCTGGTCATTATTCAAGGGTGTACCAGTTGCAGACATCTGCGTTGCAGCAAACTGGAGCTCATTAAACACTTTTGAAAAGCATTACAGTTTGGATGTTACTGCGGGTGACGTCACTCAGGCTGTTCTTTCTAACACACAGTAGAAAGTAGCCTTGAGATGCCTGCTGGTCAAGGGCAGACGTTCACTTTAGCATGAGCATTTCACTGAGCATTTCAAGCATTTCAAGGGCGTGAATGGATTACGTTCCCATAGCAAGTATGTTGCACCGAGAGACCAGACTGAAAGGGAACTGAAAGTTATGCACCATAACTCATGTTCCCTGAAGGAAGGGAACGAGGTGCAACATATCTGGCCCTTGTCAATGCTGAAAGCTCGGGGAAGTGCAACTTTGGAGAAAAATGGAGGGGCGCAAGCCACTTAAGTACCCAGAGGGCGGGGCCTCTGGCGCGGCGGTGACGCCCCTAGCCGTAAAGGTGTGAGTATATTCCTTCAGGTAATCGTGTGGGGGCGCAATTCCCATAGCAAGTATGTTGCACCTCGTTCCCTTCCTTCAGGGAACATGAGTTATGGTGCATAACTTTCAGTTTTATTAATGTTGGATAAGTTTCAAAATTACAATTAAATCCTGCTAACACAAAACGTGTTTTTCTTTATTCCTAGCTTTTTATTTTATTTTATTTATATTTTGTTTTTTTTTGTTTTTTTTTTTACAAAAAACTCAATACAAAACAATCCTATAAATGATAACGTACAAAATATAAAAATAATGAAAGGTAGCAGAAAGAAGAAAACATCTTATTATATCTGCCCCTTTTTTTCAAACAATCAGTTCAAACAATAATCTTTATAATATTAAAGATTAATTTAAGTGATTGTTTTTTTAACGTCATTTTATATATTCTTTTAAATAATGAGGTGATATAAGATTTTTTTCTTCTTTCCGCCCTCTTTTCATTCAATGTTTTCTTTTTGATGAATATGTTTTCTTTTGTCTCTCTTAAATGTATGAATAAATGAATAAAATAAAATATTAAATAGCTTTACATCTGCTAAGTTCATGGCATAAACCAGTGCTTCTCAATAATTTTCTGTTAAGCCCCCTCCAGGAAGAAGAATCTGGTCCGCGCCCCCCTACTCTCCGCTGCGACTATAAATACGGTGGCTGTAATAACCTTGCACATACCAAAAGAGGGTTAAAAAGAAAAAGGTTTATTATACGTCCACTGTAGTATAATTTGTATATAAAATTGTGATTCTCAATTCAAGTCCTCAGGCCTCCCTGCTCTGAATGTTTTAGATGTGCCTATTCCAGAACAGATGATTCACATGATTGCATGACATCTTCTGCAGCCACCAAGTCCTGCAGAAGCAGGTGTGCAGAGGTAAAGTAACATATGCAATAAGGCTAGTAAAAAGAATATATATATCAGCAGTAGTGTAGATATAAAAAGTTGTGTAAAAGTAGTGCAATTTGTCCTCAGTACTTAAAACTTCTTCTTGGACCTGCTCCCCCAGGTGGGACAGGTCCTGGAAGAGAACCAGACTTAGCTTTTTTAGATTTTTCTACCTGGATTATTGAGCATCCATCAGGGTGTCCCTGGAAAAGTTCAGAGTTCAGTCATACATTTCTACTGGAGGTGATGTGGTGGATTTCCCTGAAGAACACAAAGAGGTAAAAAAGAAAGAGTTAATAAGATTATAATTTTAAATTAAAAAGTTATATAGATTATAATATTAATAAAACAGCAATACCTCTTCTTGAACGGTTGTTATGAGGCGGTTAAATCGCTCGGTCACCATCATCATCAGAGCTCCAGGGCTTGTTGACATCAATTTTATTTTTTTCATAAAGTGATGAACTTTGTTACTTTCAGTTCTGGAGCGGAGCTTCAAAACAGTCTGAAGTGTTGACATGATGGATGTTGTGGCGGAGCTCACGAACTTTAAAGCCTGCACATCAATCCAGAGCTTTAAAAACTTCAACAGCTGCGACTGTGATCTGGACCGTTCTGATTTACCTGATGGAAGTTTAAATGCTTCTGTTAGCAACAAGCTGCTTTTCTTGCTTTTAGAAGAGACGTTCACATTGGGATGAAGTTGTTTCAAGTCCGTTAACGTGACGTGTTGAAAAAAAAAACGTGCTGCAGCTGCAGATTGTTCTCTTGTGGCGGAGCGCTCTGCTCCTCTGCACGTTCGCACCAATCTCCATGAAACTTGCGCTTGTCTTTTCAAACAAGGAAGCCATAACTTTCCCAAACAGTCTATGGCGAGAAGCTAATGCTACGCGTGCTACAGATAATAGCCCCGTGCTGAAACACACCTAGGTATTTTAGTTACGCGGCGCAATAAGAAAATTCAAAACTGGGTCACAAGAGCCCGGGCCCCCCCTGGCATCGCACTGCGCCCCCTCAGGGGGGCGCGCCCCACTATTTGAGAAACGCTGGCATAAACCAACACAGCCATGTTCCTGTTTTTAGTATTTTACATGGCTTTATAATGTAGCTGTTTATGTTTCTGTTTTTTTATACAGTTTTCTTGTAATTTTTAATTAGTATGCCTTTTTTATGATTGTCTACTGTTGTACTGATAAATATCTCCTGGAGGGTAAACTATATCTTGGACTGTGGTCAAGTTAGTTTTACATTGGACATTCAAGCTCCAGGGCTTCAGCGGGATGCCACTCTCGCTGAACCAAAACAAAGGCATCCCGACCCGGTCAGCCGGGTCCCCGTCTTGGTGGAGGGACAGGCTGAGAGTGGCTGACTGAAATCAGAGAGCCCGCCCGGGATTGAACAAGAAAAACACACCGCTGAAGCCACGGAGCTCAAATGTTCACAGAGAAGTTGCTAAACTTCATCGCAAGACATCCTTTTCCTTTTTGGGGCAGCACGGTGGCACAACTGGTAGAGCTGCTGCCTCTCAGCGAGAAGGTTGCCGGTTCAAATCCCGGTCCGGGGCCTTTCTGGGTGGAGTTTGCATGTTCTCCCCGTGCATGCGTGGGTTTCCTCCGGGTACTCCGGTTTCCTCCCACAGACCAAAAAACATGCTTGTTAGGCTGATTGGTGACTCTAAATTGACCCTAGGTGTGAGTGTGAGAGTGGATGGTTGTTTGGTGTGAGTGAGACAGGTCCCTCTTGTAAATGAGTCCCCGTGACTCAACGAGGCTAGCCTGTATAAATAAAGGTTGAATGAATGAATGAAAAAAATCCTTAATTTTCTACAATTGATAGTGGTTGGTCATTAATTACGATGAAGTTTAGCAACTTCTCGGTAAACATTCGAGCTCCGTGGCTTCAGTGGTGTGTTTTTCTTGTTCAATCCGGGACGGGCACTCTGATTTCGGTCAGCCGCTCTCAGCCTGTCCCTCCACTGAGACGGGGATGCGTCTGGCCGGGTCGGGATGCTTGTGTTTCAGTTCAGCAAGAGTGGCGTCCCGCTGAAGCCTCGGAGCTCGAATGTCCAACATCAAACTAACTTGACCGCAGGTTAATGTGGCGCTATGGCTCTGCAGACATTGGCACATTGCTATCTTGCGGTGTTCAGTGTAAAATACTTCCATACAGCGGACATGTTACGATGAAAAGTTGGATAGCTGTTAGCTAAGACGCTACTCACTCAGTTCTCATGCTGTAGCTTGCTGCAAACTATGAAATGGATTTTCTGAATGTGAGGCGGGTCTTGTTACTCTGGGTTCATGAGACATGCCTCCGTTCAGGAAATCCATTCCACAGCTTGAAGCCAACGTGCATCATGGATCGGAAAATATCGGCAGGTTGGATCGGATAATCCGATATGTAAATTATGCTGGTATCGGAGGCTGATACCAAATCGGATCAGATCGGCCCCATCCCTAGTGACAAGTAAGTCCAATGGAACTTGTATGTTTGTGAAGCTTTTAGAATTTTCTATATTTCTGCATAAATATGACATAAAACATCAGCTTTTCACACAAGTCCTAAAAGTACATGAAGAGAACCCAGTTAAACATGTGAGACAAATATATTATACTTGGTCATTTATTTATTGAGGAAAATGATCCAATATTACATATTTTGTGAGTGGCAAAAGTATTTGAACCTTTGGGATTAGCAGTTAATTTGAAGGTGAAATTAGAGTCAAGTATTTTCAATCAATGGGATGATGATCAGGTGTGAGTGGGCACCCTGTTTGATTTAAAGAAAAGGACCTGTCAAAGTCTGCTCTTCACAATATGTGTTGAAGTGTATCATGGCACAAAGGAGATTTCTGAGGACTTCAGAAAAAGAGTTGTTGATACTCATCAGGCTGGAAAATGTTACGAAACCATCTGTGAAGAGTTTGGATTCCACCAATCCACAGTCAGACTGTTTATGTAGAAATGAAATAAACTCAAGGCCATTGTTACCCTTCCCAGGAGTGGTCAACCAACTAAGATCACTCCAAGAGCAAGGTGTGTAACAGTCGGCGAGGTCACAAAGGAGCCCAGAGTTCCTTCTCAGCGGGCCCCTGGTGACGCAGACGCCCACTTGCCTTAAAAGGTGTGATTGTAATACTTCAGGGGAACCGTGCGGCGGCGCAATTCCCATAGTCATGTTGTTGCACCGGAGTGAACTGACTGATAAGGGAACTGCGCATGCGCCATTTATAACGACAGTCTATGGATAAGATCCATGCGCCCCCAAAACAGGAAATATATCACCAATCAGAAAATGTTTTTTGAAACAAACAATATAACTCATCATTACTCATAAAATATTTCTCCTACACAACTAAAAACATATATGCATACATTTCGAAATATTTTTATTTTAATATTTCATTTTTATTATTATTTTTTTTAAGTCTTCAATGTAAAATGGTCCAGAAGTTCCAGTGGGGCGCCGCCCTAGAACCCCCTATTGGCCGGCCGCCCCTGATTTGATCCCAAAGTCAGGACATTTGTCCATGAACTGAATCAAGAGAAGGTGGATCATGCAGCAAGACAATGGGCCTCATGCACGAACCGTTCGTACGCACAGATTTGTTCTTAAACTGTGCGTACGAGTGATTTAGGATCATTTGTGGCATTCAACAATGTTTTCGTACCCTACGATTTTTTTCAGATACGAACAAAATTTACGAGTGGTCCGGACCTGTCGTATATTTTAGGAGCGTCAGTCTGCTGTCATCCAGACGGAATTTCTCCACTAATAACTTCATATTTCGTTATTTAAAAAATATTTAGAGTTTAAGAATCAAGAATCAAGAATCAAGAATCAAGAAGGTTTATTAACATTGCATCAATTTTCATCGGTACAACGTAAATATGTAGTTTCAGACATCCAGGAGATAGAATGAGTGCAAACAAGCTGCAGCTGAACAAAGCATGACATGTTTATCAACACGTTATATGTTTATCAACACTCATAACTCTTAGCGCGGCCAGGCCCAATCTGTCCCCAGATGAAGGTCAAAAGCAGGAAAACAGGATAAGACACGGGGTTTACAGCGTTGATATTAAAAAAAGATGAATCACGTTTTGTCTTCAAGACACCGCGTGAATCAGTAAAAACCATATCAAATAAGCACATTTAGTTACAGGACAAGATGCATTTATGACGGCAGGCGGGAGGGAACAGTCTGTGTGTAACAATTCTAGATAAGAAACAGTTCGCTGGTCTCAGAGCTCGGCTCAAACCAAGAATGCACACAGAAACCTCTGGGGGAGGGGTAGGAGGCAGCGGGTTCCTTCAGCTCCCAGTCTAGGAGAAGATTTGTAGCCTTCAACAGTTCCAAGGCCAGAGGCCAGATTAGATAAGTTGCTTTATTTTCCAGTCAGCCCACAGTGTTCTTTGTACTGCGGTCTTTAAGTCCAGGTTCTGTTTTCTGGGTCCAAATCGCCGAATTCGTGTCAGGTTCCGAGCTAAAAGATTCCTCCATATGTGCTCTGTTTGAATCCGAGCGCTGTAAACGAGTCCACAGTTCACACTGCAGGTCCGCGGCAGCCACCGCTTCTCTCACCGTGTGACACAGCCCGCACAAACAGCTGGGAAGGTCCTTCATAGCCTGGATCAAAGCATTTTCGCTGAGCGGAGGTCCTCGTCAGCACGCCAATCGCCGCGGTCCCCCTCAGCCCTTCAGTGGCATGAGCCTCCGGTGTCCCAATAAAACACAGAGATTCCACGTCCCCGACAGAAAGAGCGGACAGTTGCATTAGCCTGCTCATAGAGTCCATAATGCAGCTCACCGCCTGCATGTCGATAGGGCGCCCTGGCTCTCCCCGGCCGGAGCGCTTCGCAGAAATTATTGTTGTCGATAGAATCGATAAGTGAAATGGCCCAGAAGACAGTCCACGCACATAATTCCATTCCAAATTGGTTCGAGCGAGCGCTGAAGAGTTATAGACGAGACAAATGCAGAAGCGGGGGAGGAAATGCAGGGAGATGTAGGAGCAAAAGGAAATGCGACCAGTCCCTGCCGAGAGCGGAAGTATAGACCTTTATGAGCAGCAACCCTGACTTAAAGAAGTCACGCACCACAATTGTTTTTGACAATAGGTTCTGTTTGAAGTCAAATTATAATTTTAAATGTAATAATGACTAACGGATTAAAGTATTTAAATTAAAATCAATTTGTTATCAATGCCGTTTTCTAACACTACAATATTAATATGAAGATCTCAAACTGAAACCAACTTAAATTATGAATTAATTTAAGTTTAATTTGTCTCGGTAACGCAGACTTTGGTAACGCAGAATTTAGGTTGACCTCCTCCTGTTGCTGTCATAGAGCTCAGATAGCTCAATGAGTAGAGCGTTGCGTCGCAGTTCTGAACCTTATGGGTTCAATTCCCACATGGGACGTTTTTTTCTCCCTTTAATTCATTCCAGATTTAAAAAACACAAGAAAACTATTTAACAATACAACAAGAAATGAAGCATAAAGTCTTTTTAATCTGGAATGAATAAATAATCTAAAGAAAGAAGGAAAAAAAATAGTCATACCTTGTGGGAATCGAACCCACGAGGTCTCGATAAGCGGTGCAATGCTTTATCCCGCGTCCGCCCACCATGTGTCGTTGTGTCCCTGGGCAAGACACTTAACCTCAAGTTGCTCCCGGTAGGTCTAGATGGCGCCTTGCAAGGCAGGCTACCACTACCGGTGTATGAATGTCTGAATGAATGGGTGGATGGCTGGTATTGTAAAGCACTTTGGGGTTCCTCACAGGGGGCTGGAAAGCGCTATATAAATAAGCTCCATTTTACCATTTTTTTTGACCCAGTGGGCCACCAGGATGCGTGTATGTTTTAAGGTCCACATTTATTATAAACAAACATTCTTTGGCTTTAGTTGGTCATTTACTCCCATGAGTGACGCTGCTAATATGGACAGATTTTCTTTTCTTGACCTCAGAGAGCAGAACTTCAATCTCCGCACCGGTAGAGTTCTTCTTTTTACTTTTCGCTGTCATTTTATGAACAAACACGTTTTGCCTCTGAGGCAGGAAACGTAGCCTTATATGGTGTTTTGAGGGGTGGGAATTATGTAAATAACCTATCCGCGTGCACGCGCAGGTGAATAGAACAGGTGGGATTCATCATAGTACGCAGTTCATTTACACACTTTTCCTGAGGATAGAAGAGTTTGTTGAATCTGACGTGGCATGTTCGCACGAACGCTTCGTACAAACAAAAGTAAGAGAAATTTAGGATAGAAATACGAACATGTTCATGCATGAGGCCCAATGATTCTAAGCACACGTCATTCCACCAAAGAATGGTTCAAGAAGAATAAAGTTCATGTTTTGTAATGGCCAAGTCCAAGTTCTGACTTTAATTCAATCTATTATTGTGGAAGGACCACACCAGATACTGAAAGCAAAGGTTCACATACTTTTGCCACTCACAAATATGTAATACTGGGTCATTACCCTCAATAACACGCAGCTCTACTTGTCATCAAAACCTAACTCCACCCACCCACCCTCCATCCTCACCGACTGTCTCAACGAGCTAAATCACTGGTTTTCTAACAATTTCCTTCAACTAAACAGCAACAAAACAGAAATCATTCTCGTCGGTACCAAAAACTCTATTTCAAAATCAGAACATCTTCTCGTCCCCCTTAACAACTCTCTGCTATCCCCCTCCCCTCAGGTCAAGAGCCTCGGTGTCATCCTCGACACCACTCTTTCCTTCACTTCACACATCAACAATATTACTCGGTCTGCCTATTTCCACCTCCGTAATATTAACCGTCTCCGTCCTTCTCTCACACCCCGCTCCACAGCCATCCTGGTGCACAGTCTTGTGACTTCCCGTATTGACTACTGCAACTCCCTTCTCTACGGCCTCCCCAACAAATCTCTCCACAAGTTACAGATGGTCCAGAACTCAGCTGCCCGTGTCATCACTCAAACCTCCTACTATAACCACATCACTCCTGTCCTGCAGCAGCTCCACTGGCTCCCGGTTAAATCACGTATCATCTTCAAAATTCTACTCCTCACGTTCAAAGCTATCCACAACCTTGCCCCTACTTATCTATCTGACCTCCTCCAAATCCCCATCCCATCACGCTCTCTCAGATCCTCCTCTTCGCTTCATCTCCATGTACCCTCTGCCCACCTCTCCACCATGGGGAGCAGGGCCTTCACCTGCTCTGCCCCTCACCTCTGGAACGTCCTACCGCCAGACCTTCGAAACACCACCTCCCTTTCGCTGTTCAAGACTGCCCTGAAAACCCATCTCTTTAGACTAGCTTATCACTAACTTTACTAAATGTATTTTTATCTTCCATTTTATATCCTTTATGTATTTTATATTTCAATTTGTCGCTGATAATGTTTGCTCTGTATTACACTGTGTTGGTTTGTTAAGTGTCCTTGGGTGTCCTGAAAGGCGCTTTTAAATAAAATGATTATTATTATTATATTATTATTATAATAAATAAATGACCAAGTATAATATTTTGTCTCATTTGTTTAACTGGATTCTCTTGATCTACTTTTAGGACTTTTGTGAAAATCAGATGATGTTTGAGATTATTTTTTATGCAGAATTATAGAAAATTATAAAGAGTTCACAAATACTGTACTCAAGCACACCACTGTATACATAGCATAATTCTAATACATTGAACAAATATATTTTCTATGAGTAACTTATCCACTGCTTGTCCCTTGCTTATACATCACTCACAATGTATAAAAAAATGCTCTTATACAATTGTATGAGAGCATTTTTGACTTATGCAGAGTTTATGAGCAACGTTAGTGTAACTTACATCAAACTTGTGCAGAACATATTGGAGCATGTTGCAATGATCACAAGCAATCATATAAAATGGGCATATTTTGTCACCTTGCACCCAATAAACATTGTGGAAACATCTAAATTACAAATATGTTAAAAGTTGCTCATAGGTTAGAAACAACTTACTTGTACAATATGCTACTGAAATATATGTATATCAGTGTTACACCTGAATCACACATATTATGTGTTATGATTTATGTTCACTTAATTCCACCATATAATGTGAAAATATATTCAAGATGGAACCTTTATTTACGGGTTTTATTTTCAATAGGGAAGAGTTTTTCAGTTACACGCCTGCACCATACAACAGACATAACACTGGATGATTGACATACAGAGCTGGTAGCTTGTTGGCTGAGAGGCGGATCACGTACAGAGTAGGGAAGTCCTAGGGCGGTTCCAAGGTGGTTCGGTTCCAGGATTGGTCCCACGAGGCGATGACGACATCCGGGGTTTTTATAACCGTGATCCGCCTTCGAAGATGTGTGTGTGTGTTTGGACTGTGCTTGGAGTGAGGTCTGTTAAATTGCTGTAAGGTTTATTCTTATTATGTACAATAAACCTGCATAACTTGCACATTCGTTTCAGAGCCTTCCTTCAACTTTTGAACCGTAACAATTTGGTGATCCCGACGTTGAGAAGTTTGCAGTTTCGCCTGAAACGGAAGCCGTTTGGGGGTTTCCCCCACGAGTGGCGGAGCAAGTTGCAGCCAACTGGCGCCTTCTTCATTCAGGTGAGCAGAGCTTCCGTTTATAACTAAATGTCTGCTATTGAAAACGCTAAATTTACCTTGGCTGTAAACTGTTCTGTCTACGGGTGGGCAAAATTACACCGTAGTCTAGCTACGGTTGTTTGTGTTAGCATTTAACCTGAAAATAACGTGAACTACTGTTAGTATTTCATTTGAATGTGCATTTTTTGCGGGTTTCGTACATGTAAGTAAAGTGAAAAGCACATAGTCCATACACACACAGGGATAGCATATGAGTGCGAGTTTGCGTTTTTCCCCTCTATGAGCTCCGGCCTGTTGGCTAGGAGACACTTTCTTTTTATTTATTTATTTATTTTTTGGACTCCGGGAGATTGTGGGGCCGAGGCCAGATCGTGAAATCCGGGACTTTGTTCGCCGTAGAGGTCACACTGGCTTTAATCCGGCACACGCTCGCCGTACAGAGTGGGTTGCCGCTCCGGGTTCACAGGTTGCCGTGCATGTGATTTAAGTTCACAACCGGGACTGTGATCGCTGTTAAGAGTCACATTTTCCCTCCCCTTCCCAGTTGATGTTGATTACCGTATTTTCCAGTGTATAGGTCGCAATTTTTTTTATTTTCATTTATTTATTTATTTTTTTTTACTTTCTTTTGTTTATTTATTTATTTTTTCTTAGACCCTTGCGACCTGTACTCCGGAAAGTGCTGTATACACGCAAACAACGGCAACAGGGAAAGATTTTTTATTTTATATATTGTTTCAGTGGGTGTATTTGCCGGCAGTAGGTCAATTGTGAAGTCTACAGAGACTACCACTGCTGTGCTCTGGGGTGGTATTTTTATTGGGTGTTTTAAAAGGGTGATTTAGAAACAGGCAGTTTCTTGGTTGGCTATTGCAGCTGTCCTGGGTTCTGGCTGGAGGTTTGCTCACTTCACCCTTGTAAAACACGTGTATAACATTAAAATGTCTGACATACCTATACAAACTTGGAAAAATTGTGCTCCTGGCACATTAGGATCTGTATTACATGATTTGTGGCTTTTATGGAGTAGGAAAGTTGCTGTCAAAAATGTTCTTGGTGAGAAGAGACGTTTAGTTTCTTGGGTGGATAACATGTGTCGGTTAGGGATGTTTCCTGGTGTAGATGATCCGTCTCCATCCGCTGCTGGACTAAATAAATTACTTGTACAATCAGATAGAGCTTTGAGATTGGCGTTAGATGAGAAGGAAAAATGTTCTGTTCTAGTGCGTAGAAAGAAATATAAGGACTGGCAGAAGGCGGACACCTTTAATAGGGACTGCTCGTTATTTTTGGATGAAATGTGCAAAATCCTAGGTAGACAGAAACCTGCTCTGAGAAGTGTGCACAAAGCAGTTTCACAGAAACAAGTTGTTGGCTCACAATCAGATTTATGGCCGTCTGCAGATAAGACCTTGGTGACCTTGGTGACCTTGGTGCCTGGTACCACAGAGCTCCCCCTTAAAGCCGGTGCTGCTCTCGTATCACAAACAGAGACATGCCTTGAAACTGAACGGCCTTGTGCTCCCCCTCCGCCTCCTCTTTGCCCCGCTCCCACTCCTCCTCCTCGTCCTCCCCCGTATGCACCTGTGGGCCTAACTCCACACAATCAGATGCCATTGTCGGAGCTATCATCCATAAATCTGGCTGAGCTCTCACTGGGTTCTGGTTCTGAACACACCAGATCCAGCTCAGACTTGCTTCTCGTTACAGGAGGTATTTTACAGACAAGATCAGCTGAAAATAGGAACGTGGTGCAAGACCATGTGCAAACATTGATGGGTGGTATTCATACCACTCCTGGCTCTGTGGGTGAACAAAGGGGAGGTGAGGTGTTTCGTCCACCGTCCTCTGCTGCTTCTTTCAGCGTGACATCTTTGGGGGCTTCATATGACTCCGTGCCACTGACCTGTCCTGTCCAACTGCTTGTCCTGACCTCAGGCCTCCTGCCACAACTTTTGATAAGGTCACCGGCTGGCAGCGAGGAAATTCAGGTCGATTAAATAGAATTGCTGACAATGTTCATACCTGCCTTGACGCAACGCCTCCTGCTCAATACATGTTACCTCTCGTTTCTTCCACCACAGCTGAGGGGGTCCGCAAACAGACTTACACGCCTTTTAGTTTGCAGGATACTGAGTTGATCCGTCAGCGTTTGCCTGATATCCAGAAAGGAGGTTCGGCTTGGATCCGCGCTTTTCTGGAGGCTTGCGCCGGAATTGTGCCATGTCTGGGTGATTGGAGGAGGGTTTTCACAGCATGCACGTCGTTTGGTAGTTTGACTGAAATAGAACAGGCTGCTGGGACTAAATTGGACCCAGACAGTGACACCCTACATGACCACGTTCAGATTTTATGGCCAATTATACGAGAGAAATATCCGACGTCTATGAAATCTTCAGACTTGTGTGAGATTCCTCCGGCTGTTACAGAACGGGGCACAACCTACTTATCTAGAGTTAAGCTCTTGTGGGAAAATAGAACTGGAAATGATCCAACGATTGATCCTACGACTCAACTGTTGTTCAGAGGAGCTGTAGAGAGCTCTCTGTCTGATGATGTTAAGAAGAGCTTGGCGTCTGTTGTTGGCCTGACAAAGATGGATTATGATTTATGGGCAGCCCACATTGTTCATTTTATTGATCAATCTTTTGATAAGAGGGAGTCTGATGACAGGGAATTGAAATCCCTTGAAACTCAATTAGCTAAGGCCCAATTGAAAGACATACGTGACAAACTTAATGTCACAAAGGTGAATGCGATTCAGATGCCCCAGGTTCAGGGTCCTTCTACATCATCTGATAATTCATATCAACAGAGACCTCTGGGCCCATCCACATCCTGGCGCAGAGGTCGTAACAAACGTCTGAGGGGCAACCCTCAACCCACGGACAGGTGCCGCAGATGTAACGGGGTGGGGCACTGGTATTTTCAATGTCCAAGCAAACAGGATTTATCGAGACAGGAGGTGATGCCAGCTCGTTATCCATATGACGTATATCCACCACCACCAGATCATACTCCACATGGCCCTATGCCGGGAGCCAATAATCAGGCCCCAGGCCAATATCCTATTCAATAGGGGTGCCCTGGTCCGTCAGTAGGTGGTGTCTTGTATCCAGAACCGTTGGTATCTAAAAAAGCTAAGTCTGGTCCTCTGGACATTCAAAAAAAAACAAAAAAACAAAACAAAGCAAAAAATTGTAGAAACGTTTCGTCTTTCGTCCGAAAGACTTCCTCAGTCTGAGGTGCTGGGTTCAGCTCAGTCTTATAAATAGCACCCTCTCACAGTGTTACACAACCAGTTGGCTGATGACAGCCTGAAACCAGCTGCTCACATGATCAAGGAGGACCATCAGCCTAACAATGGATCGTTAGCACCCTGATGGTTGTTTGCTATTCACAGAGGGCTGAGTGATACCAGCAATCACAGCATTGTAGGAGGGGGACAGTTGAACCCGGAGGCCTCCACCTCTGTTTAATGATGGGCGGTTTCTTTTCACAAAGATGGCCTCCTTTACTCCTCTCTCAAACCATCGTTCCTCTCTATCAAGGATGTGAACATCTTCATCCCTGAAAGAGTGACCGCTGGCCTGGAGATGAGTGTAGACTGCAGAGTCCTGACCTGATGATGTTGATCTTCTGTGCTGGGCCATCCTTTTGGCCAGTGGCTGTTTAGTTTCCCCGATATAAGACTGATCACAGCCCTCCTGACACTGAACAGCATACACAATATTACTCTGTT